>CM020510.1:19972772-20135272 GCA_009823395.1 Thamnaconus septentrionalis | reverse complement strand
GAAGCCCCGGGCGATCTCCTCGCTGCAAAACATCCCCTCCGAGAAGCAGTAGCTCTCCTCCTCCTTCAACGACAACGCACATTCTCTGACCTTCTTCACCGTGCCTAGGCTGTTCTTGCTCACCGTCTTCAGGGTGGAGTAGTGGTTGACCGACAACTCCGCGCTCCCCGAGTAACTTCCCCGGGAGCCCCACGTGTCCAGTCCGACTTCCTCGCCGACTTTCACCGCCTCGCTGATGATCCGTCGCCCGTTGTTGTGGTGGTGGTAGCGGTGGTGGTAGTTGTACGGGGCGGGTCGTGCAATTTTGGTTCTGCTGATGGGACCGCCACAGAAGCTGGCCAGGTCCAGTTCCCCTGTTGCCAAGGTAACAACCACAGGGCTGGTTTCTGATTGGCTGGTCCCATAGGAGCCATAGGGTAACTGATAATAAGACTGGGAGCCCATGGCTTGAGCGCCCTTGTCACATTTTGAGGATTTCTCCAACTTGTTGGTGGTGGCCGTGGACTCGGAGCGGAAGTAGTCCTCCAGCTGAGCCAGCTCCTCCTGCAGTAGAGAGGTCATGACCTCGAGATCCGAGGGCACCTTGACATCTTGTTCTAACGGCGAGGGTGGAAGGGATGAGCTGGGAGAAGACTCGGTCGTCGACACAAACGAAGACAAATCAACTTTCTCAGTCATCCAATCTGAGTGACCATCACCTAGGAAAATGGAGAATAAAGTGAAATCAGTGAAGCAATCCATTATTTGTAATCATCGCTTTTCATAAAATCGGCAAAAATTGAACAAAATAAAAAAACTGAAATAAATGCCTTAAATCAGACAAAGCAAAAAAAAAAAAAAAAGAAAAATCAGGAATAAAAATAAGGCAACAAAATGTTTTTAAAAAAAAACAAACGATAGGTCCGACAAATCCAAGTGAACGACTAACCGATCATCTGAAAATGATTGAACAGCATCGTCTGCATTCGATAAATATCCACTTAGCTGTACTCACTGTACGACATTAGCCCCGTGCTGCACTGCGGCTCCAACCTCAGGATGTGGAAAAATAAAAAAGCGTCTTGGCCAAACTCACCAATTAAGTGCTGCCTCTCCACTGGCTCCGCCCCCGACCCCGTCCGTGATTGGCTACGGCTAGCCAGTCGGAGAGTGGGATCGCAGAGCTCGGATGTGGAAATGGGAGGATTTTTCCTGCGAAGGATCGATGCCGCCATTGTGTCGTCTACCTCGGCTGAATTGTTCAAAAGCAAAAACCATACGCTGGTTGTTTGAAAGAGTTGTGGAACCACCTGAAGACCTGAAAAGCAAAGTGAAAAATACATGAATTATGGAAAATTTTCATTTTGTAATTGGATTTCTAACGCAATTTATAAAAGCACAAAATGTCTTCCAAAAATAAAAAAATAACACAATTCTTTAAATATTATCAATGGAAAATATATTGTAAAGACAATCAAACAATTAACAATATCACATTAACAAGAAATTTTACTAAAAAAACTAATTTTTTTTTACATTCCACCTACTTAAACCAACTGACACATCAGTTCTTTATTTTTCAACACATCTGACCATCCTGCTGTAAATAATTCAACTATTTACAGCCAGAAAATAAATAAAACACAAAAATTTAACACTTTAACACTTTAAAAACAAAGAAAGTTGGAAAAACATGGAGCACAACACAAAGCTTTCTTTTTCTTAAAAAAAAAAAATCAGATAAAAACAAAAATAACACACTTCAACGTACACAGTTCAAAGTTAATTCCCGACGCATCAAGTTGCAAAACTTTACACAAAACAGATAGCAAAAATAAATTCGTTATTCTGGTCGCACTAAGAAGTTTGACTTTTTCCCCTCCGCTCTCTTTCTCTCTTTAACTTCAAAATCGCAATAAAGTGGGAAACAAAGTGTCCGGGCAGCAGGAGGAGAGCTGACGCCCTGATCCCCCAGTCTGGTCAGTGTGGACAGTGACAGCTGTCAAGCCGCGTCAGCTGAGGAGCAGCCACCATTCTCCCAACTTGGCTCGCTAGCAGCAGTTACTCACCCCATAGTTTCTGAGTAGTCGCGTTAAAAAAGTGCGTTGCGGGAGCAAAGCACGCGGAGGCTTTCTGTCGAGGCGGATGACGGTCACAGTTTAAAAAGCCATGTTGTTGTTTTCCTCCCCCACTCTTTTTTTTTTTACACGTCTGGGACTCCTCGCGAAGCGCTATTTCGACGCAGACACTTGCGGACAGAAAGTTTTTAAATCCGCTACTTCTCCAACTCCTAATGCCCGGACCGGATCACGGCGCGCCGAATCAATGCGCAGTTTGCAGAGTTGAGCCGGCCGTTACGTCATCAACCCGGGGACTTTCCTAGCACCCAGAGACCCTCTGCAGTTGCACACTTGATAATAAATAAACTCCGAGGTTTCCTTGTGCTTTGATTCGTCTCCATTATTCGCGTCTGAAAAAGAAAAACAAGATGAAGAGAAAACAATGCATGCATATATTTATATATGTTATATAGATATAAAGCAGAAAAAAAAACATGTATGACAATTATTTAATGGCATTAAATAACTTTTCGTCACTTTTATTCATTTCCGCCGTGTTTGGATGCCGTAAACGTCACGTGAACGACCTCAAAACTACACATCATTTGAAAGTAGAGGGGGAAAGCATACTTACCTGCGGATGTCTCGCGTGTCAACCCGTGCAACATCCCCGTAATATAAATCTAACGCTTTAGCGGAAAATGTTGTCTTTTAATACACTTTGTAGCTAAAGGCACAGCCGGGAAAAATGAAAGGACGGCACAGACGGCTCTACTTTACGCCGAGCCGGAGCGGAAGGACATCGTGTTGCAGTTGGAAGGTGTAACTTTAGTTGCAGCCCTGTTGCATCAGATCCGCAGGGGATTCGCTGAACGGTGGAACAATGTGGCCACACCATTGGTTTATCTCATAGGCTGTAAAAATATATATATATATCTAGAAGAACTTTTTTTCTATTGGCCTGTGATCATTCTTACACTGATTGGTAATCATTACACATTAACACCACCCTGGGACTGGAGCACTTGTTGTAAGCAGTGAAGTGGTGAGAGGTCAGGATCGGCCCGACCCAGAGCAAATTCAAATTAATTTCATTTCAACATCTGTCTGTATTTTGTAATGACTGCTTGTTTAAGACCTCACCCACCACATGAAGATAGAATTAAATTAGGCATTATTGTCACTAGAAGCAAATAAGATTCATAAAACCCACATGTTGTCACTTAATAAAACTCTTCACTGCCTCCTTAAGTTTAAAACATGATCTCGTAAAAGACTAAAAATAAATTTTTATAGAAATCGCACCTGGGAAATTCACTGTACAAGCTCGGAAAGGGACTGGATTGCACTTGTTAGTTTCTTTTTTAGTGCAATCAATAACAATTGGTGTGAAAAAAAATGAATATTGTAAAGTCTTTGTTCAAAAGACAGCCTTTACCCATCATAAGATGCATGTTGCAGCACATTGCCACACATCAAGTGTGAGAGGCGGAATAAATTGTTGTGAGGACAATAACAATATATATGCAGTTCTTCATAGCGGAAATAAATACTATTGCACAATGAATGCCTTTTTCAGACAAATAGCACGAGACTATCTCTTGTTTGAGGTGAAAAGGGAGTTTGTAAAAATGAGATGTGTTATTTGACTGAGGAGCTGCAATGGGCAGAACTGATGTGACCTGCTGAATGTCTTCGTCAGCATTTAAAAAAAATATATGTAATAGATGTGTCATTTTAGCCATTTCTAGATTTCACAGCATGTCTTGCACCCAAATGCACACACAAACACACGGACACTTGCATTCAGACGGCATTAAAATGAAACATTTGAAATAGTCCACTCACACACTACAATTTTTGAGAGTGGTATTCAGTAGATCTCATAAATCCTGTAAGTTAACGACATCAAATTCTGTTGCAACATCTTCTCCTGTCTGTCGTCGCCGGCTTTTTTTTTTGACTCTGCTAAATATCAGTTTGATTGATCTCCTTTCATATCGCAGCAAACTTGATAGTCGCTTGGCACTCCGGGTGATTGATCTCGTTTGTTTTGTCAGGGAAAGGTGAGAAACACGCGCAGTCAGCAGTCGTCTGACACCTCTTTTAATCTCCGTTCCCTTCAATAAAAGAAGCGGGAAGCATCTATCTGACGAGCGTAAGAGAGCTCTGAGCGAGAGGCCGCACGAAGAAGAAAAAAAATCAGCGACTACAGAGAAGCTGAACTGTGTGTGACGTCTCTCCGACGGCACCGGCCAAAGTGCCTATAACAACAGCAGCTGATTCCCTGAGGTTTGGTCGGAGTCGGACGAGCCCACATTTCCAGTGTATTTCCCTTATCGTCTTCAGAGGGATGTAACTGGTCTGAAGCGTATGTAATCCCACACACGCACACACACACACACATGCACATGCAATCAGAATTTGAATCTGTATATCTATTAGCAACCCTATGTCACACTGGGTTACCATATCAATATCCTCTTATCTTGCCAGCAGTGTTTTCTATCTAAATGATGGCATGCATGATATAACCAGTGCTGAAATATGACAAAAAGATATGTTGACTCCTGATGATGTTAGTCATAACAGTGTCGTTGACAGAAGCACTCACCTGCTGTGCCAAACTGATAAAATCAGATAGCAGGAATAAAGAAAATGTTCAAGACAACTGATGAATCTTTATTAGAAAAAACAAAAAAAGAAATGTAATTTACATTGATAATATCTCACTTGAAGGCAGTGTGAAAAATGTTCATATTTTTAAAGCTTGCACTGTCTACATGTTTAATCCTGGCATGACTTCTTATCTAGGTGTGTTATATTAATTATCTTGTTAAAGTGTGCCAGATATTTTTTTTTTTCCGGCACAGATCGAGCGTAGTTCGAGCTGCGTGATCTGTGGTTATCAGCTTGTTAGCTACTCTGCAGCAGCAACAGCTGGCCAGCTCTGTCAAGTCTAAGTGTTTCACAATCTTTTAAATCACCGACTAATTAAATTCAGCTTTGAAAAATGTTGATCACCAGATAACATCGACTTCCTTCTTTAATCACAATCATGTAATTTTTGTTGCTGTTCCCGGTTTTTAAATCAAAATCTCTCAGCATCTCCTTTCAGTGTTGGTGAGATGGTTAATTTGCCAGGTGATGCTGAAGCTGTACCTGGTGTTTTCCTGTTTTAACTCGTGACGTCGTGACGTGAGAACAATGATGTCAAATTTAACCGCCTCGTTTTCTCTCTCGTGCTGGAATGACTGGGGCCTTTAGCAGTTGGCTATTTTAGGAATGCAAATGCTTCATTGCTTGCTGTTTACTACTATTTTGTTGAATTGAAAAGCATTCATGACACACTCACACGCATGTTGACACTCGCCTATTTAATTAAACCCCAATTTTTCTGAGAGGGAGCTCATGAACCTGATTATCCAAACGGTCAGAATGAAACTAATTAAGTTATTCGTCATTCCTCCTCCTGCTGCCATCTCCCAGGCAGCTAGACGGGCGATTTAGAGGCCTAGTCGGGAGTTTGTTGGCCGCGGCAGCAGGTAGAACTAAGAGTTCAGACACCACCATGAAGCAGTTTGTGGTTGAATATGCATTTAGTTCTGGGCCTCCGCAGTCAGTTTTTAAAGAATCAATGAGCAGCAGTGTCGGCTCCTGTCTCTTTTTTTTTCTCCACACAATTATCTCATGATCAGAGAAATAATCATCTCATTATTAAAGGATAACAGTAAGTCGCATCATAATAACCGTGTCAGTTTATATATTGTAACAGGATAACATGGGCGTTTCCCCTCCGTGATCTCAGTTCATTTTTAAATAAACAAGATCCATCCGCTTTTCTTTTCTTTTCTTTTTTTATTATCATAAATCGGCTCCAGCCCGTGCTGTATATCACTCTCGACACATTCATGTCACCATAAACATCACGTAATAGAGTTTTCTTTTGATCAAAGTAGCACGGAAATTCCATCTTATCCTGACGGGATGACATGTCGTTATCTCTGAGATGATGGAATGAAAAGAACAACGGCAGCGACCGCGGCCTCCCTCTCGTCTAACGGGCATTTTTATTATATACAAGGTGAAATATTTAAGAAAACAACAAATTCATTTCTTTTTTCTCTTATGACATTTCGCCTCCACGAGTTTGAACCGACTTCATCAGACGAGATAGAGATGAACGCATCCTCCAGTGCTAACAATGTGATTAAGTCCGAGCTGAGGCTGAGATGCCTCAAGTGAATTGGTTCCGTCGTTCCCACTCAGGCTTTTGTGCGGTGGTTTCGCTAACAATGTGTCTTTGTCTTTAGGCCTCAATACGCGACTCGCAAAAGCCTTGAGCCCAAAGTGAATTACAAGTGAACTGGAGGTCTTCACCCGAGCGCCAGAACCAGAAACCTGCGCCGCTCTGATGGTGGCGGCGTTGTCCCTGTTCAAACGGCATCGCAATTATCAGGCACAGATCAATAAATCACGAGCTTTATCGCGTCGCGGAGACACAACAGATGTGACGGCGGAGGCCGGAGATGTCGACGACAGGGAGGTTTCATCGCACGCAAAACACAAAAGGGCTTCACTCAGATCAGTGTTTCTCAACTGGTGAGTCGCGACCCAAGGGCGGATCGCGGGAGCTGTTTTGATTGGGTGGCGGCTTCGTGGGCAGTTTTCCCTTTTTTTGCAAGAAAGGGATTTTTAAAAATATAAAAGAACATGTTGGGCATTTATTTTGGAGGTCACATAATTCAATTCATTCATATGATGACTATGAGTGGATGAGGGCATTTTGTATTGTTGCAATATTTTTCTATTTCAGTGGAATATGATTGGGTCGTGACTTCACAATAAGGAACAAATGTGGCTGCTGAGACTCCAGCAGGGAAGAGCCACCGATTTAGATGAACCTAAACCAAGTGAGACAGTGTGTGTGTGTGTGTGTGTGTGTGTGTGTGAGACTGAGCGTGTCGCCGTCTGGCACTCTGGCTGACACCCAGCTTGTACCACTTTCCCCTCATTAGTAAAACCAGTGCAGCTCCGTGGCTGAAGCTCCTCTGCCTATCCTCTGCCTCGCCGGCGAACCGGCAGCCGATTGAAGCAGCCGCATCTTCCTGTTGCCATAGTAAGAGGCAACGGCGGCTCAACCCTTTCTAAAAAAATAAAAAATAAAAACCCCACACACACACATGACATGTTTTTGGCTTGCCCTGTAGCCGTGGGTTTTTGCGCGGCCTCCCCCTCACTGCTCAGAGACGCCCATTGTTTACAGTGTTTGTCTAGCTTTTTTTTTTTTCTTTTGCAGACAGTGCAAGTTTTATTTTTTTATTATTTTTTTTTTAATCATGCACGATGCACCTCTTTAGCATGAATTTGTGTTCATCGTAGGTGGCGGAGATCAGGAGAGGCGGCGGCGGTGCGTGCAACAACCTTGCAAGACTCGAAAACACAAATAGTTTCGTGCCTCAACTGAATCCCCTCAGCTGTTATTTCATTAAGGCGTTCTTTTTTTTTCAGTTGAAATTAATTTCCACAAATAAAAAAAATAGAACCGCACACTGAATTCTTGCACCTGATTCTGTTTAGATTGAATTTATTTCACCAGAGATGATTTCACATTTTAAACTATATATGAAACATTTAAATGCTGTTTCTATAGTAAAAAAAAAAAAAAAATCTACAATATTGACGCCAAGCACATATTTGCAGTAGAGTGCCCGGATTTCATTTTTGCCTGCAATCCATAATGTATTCCGTAATTTGCCGTCCTTTTTTTTTTTTTTTTTCTGTGGCTGCAGCAAAACGATTGCCTGCTTTTTGTGCAGTATTGCCCTCCGTCTGTCCGTCCGCACTGTACAAACCATGCAGGAGCGCCTCTCCAGCGGTGCATCGTGGGATGGGAAGAGCCTCCATCAAAGGCACGGGCGGCCGTGCACTCCACAACCATGGCACATTGGCATCAGTTACACCATAATTTCATCACCAGCAGCTCCCTGTGAATCCCGCTTACATTAACTTTTTACAGGGGGATCGGCAAACGCGGAGCCGGGGATGCATGGCGGTGCCAGCAGTTGGACCCATTTAGAATCAGCCCCCCTCGCCCCACCCCACCCACCACCCACCCACCCACTCCAATTCAATAGTTGCTCCCGACGCGCCGTTATTTGTTGATGAAGTGTCATGTGCGCGCGTGAACAAAACGGGGCGAGGGCTGCGGAGGATCCCCGCAGTTACAGTGGGATTACACGCCGGGAGAGAGGGGCGAGCGGGGATTAAAAAAACAACAGGATGGGGGAGACTTCAAAGTGGCAAAGTGCGCAGGGCCACGTTTGAATGATGGCTGGCGTATTGTTTTGATAAGTGTTCCCCCGAGGAGGACATGCAAAGGGAGGGTGTCACTCTGCCTCTCATCTTGGTGCGATAGGGGGGCCGGGCACCCAAGGGGGACCGCAAAAAAAAAAAAAAAAAAAAAAGAAATTGAAGAAGAAAAAGGAAAAACCAAGGCCGTAATCGCGGCGGTGGTGCCGTACGGACCGGCCGTCTGCTTTGGGCCCGCGCAGCCGCAGAAGGCGCACACAGGAAGTGCAAAAGGCGCCAGTGAATCGATTTGCTTTTAAAGGCGGAGCCAAATGAACGCGTCAGCGGCCCTGAGATGTCGGCTGATCATGGGGAGCAGGGAGCAGGGAAGAATGTCAAGTGATGGCAATTAGACACACACACACACACACACACACACACACACGCACACGCTTCCGTCGCTGCTCTTCTCTGCTCATGCTGTCTGTCACGAGCTCACCGGCGAAATCCGCGTCGGTTGGCGTGCAGAAGGTTTAATTGATGCCGCACCGTCTCAGCGTTGCAAATTGCAGCAGCCACATGAATAATCATGAATTTATTAACCCCATTGTTTTGGCCATGAACGTCTTTTATAGGCCGCGATGAAGGTTTCATTATGGGGCGGGGGGGATCCCTTTTTGCCCTTCATTTCACACAGATTTGGAGATCTTACGCTCTCGGGTGCGTTTAAAAATAGAAAATACACAGGAACCACCGTGCGGCACATCAAGGGTGATTTTACTGCGTATTTAAATAAATCATCAAATCCGAACCTTCCCACCAAAACGGCCCTCAGTCTCGTACGATTCCCGCTGTCAGTCTGTGCGACTGCCGCAAAGTCACCCGCCTGCTTTTTTTTAAAGAGCTTTGGAGCAGAATTGCAGTTTAAGTTTCAGGGTTTTGACGCTGTTTATTAATTTCAAGTCCGTTGCAGGCTGTGAGAGAAAGGAGAGCCTGGCGAGGAAAACAATAGAATGAGTGTTGCCACATGAAATAGAATGTATTTTTGTGTGTGTGTGTGTGTGTGTGTGTGCCAGTCTTTCCTGTTTTTGTTTTCTTATTTACATCCGGGGAGTGTTGGAACCAAGCCGTGAGAAAAAAAGAATAAAAAAGAAGAGCAATGAATCAGCTGCTGAACACACACGCAGAACTGCGGTTGGGAGTTGCAAAGGAAATCCTGCTCTGCGTCGGGCGTCACGTCTTCTCAAGGCCATATTTATTTAGCGCAAATGTATCATCTCAGTGTTCCAACATTAACATATTTGACGTATTTAGCAGGGTTCAATACGAGGAGACGGAAATGTGAACAGCACAAATTGATTTGTATAGTAAATTTGATTTCTCCCCCTGGCACCATTGTCGACAATTCATTACAGCTTGAATGTAAGATAACGGTGGACCTTGTGGACTGTCTGAATGCCAATTAATTCTATTCCAGCAACAAAAAAAAGATTGGCACCATTTTGATAATAAATGGAGGCCTCAAATTAAAAATTCCAATGCTGACATTTAAAAAAAAAAAAAAAAAAACCCCTCTGATGATTGGAACGTAAACATGCTCTCTTATGCGGCATATTGAATGAGTTCCATTTTACGTGACAGCGTGTTGAGGCCTTGCTGCAGTGGGCCAGGAGGCGTGACGGTAAAGCGATGCAGGGTTTCCTCTACGGCAGCAGAGAATCTCCGTTTTTTGTTTTTTCCTCCTCTCAGCATCTCAGGCGTCGGCGCGCCATCTCCCACACGGCGAGCCTGGGCGGAGCGCAGGAGTTTACCAGCCGGAGAAACCCACATTACTAGATTACTGTTGTCTTTCTCAGGGTGTTCCACCGCGGCTGCGGTTGGAGGTTGAGAAACAGCAACAACCCAGAGCCGTCCCAGCGACTGGGAGCCGGCGCGCTCTCATTACGGCAGGCTGTTGGTAATCCGCCGCCTTTGATGTGGGAGCTGAAGGGAGCCGCGTTCTCTGCCGCAGTTCAAACAACGCCGTGCCTGCCGCTCCCTCAGCACCTCCACCAGGGGCCCCCGTGGTGGCTCAGGAGCCACAGTGCGCCGCAGCCTGCCGGAGGGACTGGGGGTGTTTGGTGGGGGGGTAGAAGGGCCGGGGGAGGGGGGGAGGGTCTCTCAGGTGAGACAGAAACACGGAAACCTAAAAGTAGGAAAGTCGCAGAGTCAAAGTCAAACGGAGGTCAAACAGACTCTTTCTTTCCAGGGGGTTGTAGGTCAGGGGAGGGGGGGCAGGGGGTGACCAGACCTCATAAGACTGCAAAACAATGAGGAAGTTAAAGCGGGAGTGTCTGGTAAGTAGGTGGTGTTTGTGTGTTTTTCTGTAAAAGGCCCTTGTGTCAGGCGGAGCTTTAAAATGGCATTGAAGTGGCTTTATCAGTGAAACACCAGCCTTTTGAAAACAGTGTACGATATGAATGATGGACAGATGGACGGTTAAAAACAGTGAAACAATCTGCTTATCTGTTGCAAATAGTTACAATGCTGTTGATATTGGAACATTTCAACTGCAACGAGATCTGGATCTGGTCATTCATCGTCCGTCCGTCCGTCCATCCATCCATCCATCCATCCATCCATCCATCCATTCATCCGTCATCCATCCATCCATCCATCCATCCATCCATCCATCCATCCATCCATCCATCCATTCTTCATCCATCCATCCATCCATTCCATCCATCCATCGGTCCATCCATCCATCCATCCATCCATCCATCCATCCATCCATCCATCCATCCATCCATCTATCCGTCCATCCATCCATCCATCCATCCATTCATCCATCCAGCCATTCATTCATTCATCCATTTTCCATCCATCTCCATTCATCCATGCCATTCATTGTTGCTTTCACATCCTTCTGCTCCTTTTATTTATTTATTTATTCATTTATTTAAGAAGGATCCCATTAGTTTTAATCATGTGAGGACTATTCTTCCTTGGGACCACACGAAATACAGACAAAAGTTATTGAATAACCAAAATCCAAGCACAAACATCTTAAGTGACGATATTTTCTCCTACCACCAGATCTGGATCCACTTTTGAACCATAAATCAGCGATTATTTATAATAACCAAATGACACATGTCCTTCAGGGCGAATTTTAACTCTTGTAAATGTCTTTGTGTTGCATGTTGTGTGAAAAGTACTTCATAAAAAAAAAACACTTGCATTGATTTGATTGAAACACCGTCAGCTAAGTGTATACGATTTAATCCAGTTTAATTTTTCAAACCCTTTTGCTGCTTTGAAAAGTGAGCAGCAGTCATTTATGTAATATTCTGAACACTGAACATGGATTTATTGTGTTTTTGTGCGGCATTAGATAAGGGGAGGGCATTACTTTGTATATTTTGTGTCTGTAATGCAGTGTCAGCTGACATGTGAGACTCAGAATGAGCTAAAAGATCCTCTGGTAGGCTGCCGTGCTTCAGGTGGTTGGGTCTGAACCAGCAACATCTCAGATTTCTAGATTCATTGTCTCGCTGCCAAGAGAGTCACTGATTAGATATTTGCCTCAGTGCACAGTTCGAACAGACGTGGCTGTATACACAGGGGCCAGTGAGTATTTGTGTGAGTGAGTACTACACGGGTATGGCCTTACTATATTCTAAGACAAAGGACGAGACATCAGAACCACAGGCAGCCTGATCTCTGCACTAAATTCTTTTTTTTTTCCTTGCCATTTATTCCACTGGCAAGAGGGGGAAGTATGAGAAGAAAGTCATTTATGATTGGCAGCTCAGATCCACTACAGCCTACAGGCCTAGATGAGGATTTTGTGTCAGTTGTAATCCAACATGTTACAGTCTGAGGTCTGCTCCTTGCGACAGCTCTCAACTAAAACCTCTCTGGAGCGCTGCGTCATATAGGTCGTTTCTTCCATCTCGTCGATCTGAGGGTTTCTTGCTCGCGCCGTCTCGCTGCGCGCTGACATACAATGAGGGGGGTTTACGTTTTTCACCTCAACCTCGTCTATGTCAGACCCAGTTCTATTCAGGTCGAACAAGTATGATTGTCATTTTACTCAGATCGGGATTCCGCCACAAGGGTGCGCACATGTTTATATTTCACATCATCCTGTTTGTTCATGTGTATTCTGTCGATGGTCTGATGAAACGGTTCGTTTACATTGCTTACACTAAAACTTGATCTCCACTCAAATATTTCTGGTTGATGTAAGACAGTTGCGGATGATTTTTTTTGGTTTTGTTAGTGTGATCATCATATTTAGAAAAAAAGGTGTTACATGGACTAATGTGGTATTTGGAAAAATCAATGGCCTTCCCTTTTCAATTATTAAATTCCAAAACACTTTGGACTCGGAGTCTGGGTGTGTCTGTGTGTGTGTGTGAAGTTGTACTTGGTGCAGGTGAAAGAGTCAGTCACACTGGACTCCTCACAGATTCTGGAGAGCTTTTCTAGACGGCCGTGCGATTTCTAAAATCACTGCGTTTACACCACAGAGAAGTCAAGATGCCAGTGCAACCAACAAAACTGCTCAAACAGCTCAATTCAAGCACGTGGACAATGAAAACTGTCCGTTACAATCTTGGAAAACTATTCATTTTTTTGTAAGATGGTTCATTCTTCAGTAGATGAAGTTCTCTTGTTTAGTCTCAGTCCAAAACATATATATCTTCGCAAAAAAATTAAATAAATAAAAAAATCTTTACTGACTGCGGGGATCAGATTTTATATCCCTGGTTTTACACTTGATTCTGTTCAGGCTCAGAAACTTCTTAGGTGGATGAACACATTTTTTTAAAGGCTCTCTGTGCTACATTTGCTGCAAACACATGGGCACAAATGAATAGAAAAGACATATAGGCATATATTTTTAAAAGGTTCTCATTAATAACAAGCATATATATTTACACAAAGGCTGTAACTGTTACAATATTACGTCAGTGAGGTTTAATTTTCATATGTGCATTTACATTTGGACAACATAAATTTAAGGCCCTTATTGTGAAACAAAACCTTGACATGAACATCATTTTTCTCTGCATCCACAGTCGGCGTGCTGCCTACCTCACTGTTGAACGCCTGATTTCAATTCCAATTTCTTCATTTTTAAAAACGCACAAGTATATTAATCGACATTTTCTTGCGAAAGTAAATATACCCTGGTTAGCTGAGGGCCAGCTCAGCTGATTAACAACCGGACGGATCTCGCTGACATTGTGAGGACGCTATGTGCCCCTCAACTGTTTAGATCTTCTGTGTGTTTCTGAGCTCTCCCCGCTCATCTATCAGCTTTGACGGGGAGGCAGTCGGCAGCGTTGTTGTTGTTGCTGTGCGTGCGAATGCACGGGGGAGTCGTCGCACAAAGCGCGGCCCTGCTCGAGCTAAACCGGCAGAGTCCGGGTCTCGGCAGCACCAGGCACCCGAGGGACCCCTGTTGAAACACACCAAAGGAGGAAGCGCTTCAGAAAACCTCAGGAAAGCACACAGACGTGGAGAAAAAAAGGACACTGAAGGCAGCCGGTCCTCTGCTATATCCACCACCTGAAGCTCAACATATCCCTGCTCAGGCGCTGAACACACACACACACACACACACACACACACACGGCACACAACTCTGTGGATTTCACTATACCAATATGGGAATCGCACGGTCCGTCATGGCCTCGCTGGCTCATGTACAGCCGCTCTGTTTGTCCCTGATCTTCAACATTTTGGTAGAAGTGTGGATTCCAATAAAGGCTTGTTAAACAACACATTTCATTCGTCGACTCAAGAGGGGCCTCGCTTGGGCCCAGAGGCGTAAGCTGCTTCTTTGAACATCCAAATCCCCATGCAGCGTCTGACTTCCCTTTGTTATTCGCTGCCGTGTGTGTGTGTGTGTGTGTGTGTGTGTGCACGAGCTCTCTCCTCCTTCGCCGTGTTTCCGCGGCTCTGGAAGGGCTCCGGCGGACTGCGCAGGGGGAGCTTTTAGCTGTAAAAGATCATCTGGTTGAGATCATCAAGCCCCGGTTAATTGAACATTTTTTCATATCTTTGTAGGGGCTGAGGGTGAACATATTGTTTTAATGAAGAATTCATCAGCCGGCGATGGGGAGCCAGATTTAATGAGCCCCTCCCTGGATTTTGGGAGATGAGAGACATGAAACAAACCCAGCCTCAGCCCGAACGTCTGCTGCCCCCTCCCGCCTGCCGCCGTGAAAGCAGGCGCGTGCACGCACGCGCGTGCGCTAGCGAGGTGCCTTCTTGAAGCGAGGCGCTGAAGCCTCGCGCGCAGTTTCTCATGCTGTTAATCTGCATTTTTGCGTTTGATCTTTCGGAGGGGGGGATGCAAACACAGCCGTTCCTGTCTGACCAGGGCGGTGGGCGGAATTGTCCATTAAACAGATGGAGGTCAGACGTATGAACTCACCTTGTCCGTGTTGTGGTTGGGTTTTCCTGAGTTAAGCCGCCTGGCTTGGGATAAGCAGTGAAAGCAGGTAGTTTCCCGGCAGGGCTGGTCGCTAATAACAACTCGGCCATTCACAACCAATCCGATTGAAGGCTAAATTCTGATAATCCCTCGTTATGTTTCATTACTGGCTGCTAGAGGTGGGAAGTAACAAAGTAAAAACACTTTGTTACTGTACTTAAGTAGATTTTTCAGTTATCTGTACTTGAGTATTTCATTTTCTGATGACTTTTTACTTTTATTCCCTACATTTGCACACAAATATGTGTACAAATCTTTCTACTCCTTACATTGCAAAAACAACCCTGTTACTTTTGTGTTTAGAAGAGTTTAAAGAGTCTAATATGTAGCTATTTGAACTCTGCTGTTGTGTTGTTAAATTTAAAACCAGGTCATATTTTACAGGGAGATTATTTTGGAGACACATAAATGTATTGTAAAAAGAAATGTATTGTTTCATTAATTGCAAAAAAATGTAATAATTTCTACCTTTAACGTTTAAGTACATTTCAGAACCCGTACTTTCTTACTTTTACTCCAGTAAAGCATTCAAATCAATACTTTTACTTTTACTGGAGTATTTTTAATTTTACACAAGTATCCATACTTTTACCTGAGCACAGAATGCGAATACTTTTGCTACCTCTGCTGGCAGCGGGCTTCATGTTCACCAGATAGGTGCAGTATTGAGCCTCGATGAGAATGTCCAACAAATAGCAGTTCAAATTGTCAATGTGTACATTTTGAGAAATTTACAACGTGAGCGAATGACACGTCTAATGAAACCACTGTCACTTCAAATGTGGCTATCAACGTATGAGATTGTGTGTTTTCCCTGTGCTATTTTTTCAACTGTTGTCAGATACGGACCCTCAGCAGGTATCGGCAACGTTTGAAGGTAAACCGCAGAAAGATTTGCCAGTGAGGGAGTCAATATCTTCTAATTCTTGCGCAGGAGGATCAACTGTTGCAACAAGCAGGATGTGTTTTGGACATAAATAATAAGTGCGCAGTCTGTTCTGCGAAGGAAGGGAGGAATCACTGCCTCCTTCGCCCGAGAGAACGCCCTCATTATTTTCCACGGAGGACTTTCTCCTGTCAGATTGGAGAGGAAGTCGCCCGGCCGCTTTTCACGTTCACCCTCGTGTCCAAAGAAGCTAAGAAGTGTTTGTTTGCTGTGTTTGGCTTAGTCACTTCGCTCCGATGGACAAAGACACATCCATCCGTATGCTTGATCTCTTGTGTTCCGTGACAGACAACCGTCGCCTGAGTCTGAGTCGTTTCTCCAGTCCATCCAAAATTGTGCAACCCCTGGCCTTCTGGGAACGGTGATAGCGCTCGCACATCACTTTGCGATCAACATAGTTGTGCAATTTCCTGAGTGAGCGATAACAGCTGACTGTTCATCAGCACCCATGACGAGCGTTTTGAGGCCAGTGAGAAGATCACGGCCATTTCATTCCTTGTTGCTAGAATATTATAACCTGACTGGGTTTTTTTGCAGAGTGAGAAAAAGAAAGAGACAAAAATGGGGGGAACTGGCAGAGCTAGTTAAACAAACAAGTCATATTTAAAGTAGAAGACCAGCCAAATTCCTTCGCTGCTGATACGACCACTGAAAAGCAGCAGCTGCTACCATGGAAGTTCCATGGTACCACCACCGTTGTTTGCGAGCTTGCAGTTGCTTAGTGTCTTTGTCTATTTGTCCCTCTTTAATTTTCAAAGGTGCACATTTGGTCACGTTCCCATTGAGCTTCTTCATTGTTTTGGGCAAAGGTGGAGTTACACCCTGGACAAGTCGCCAGTTTGGTAAGAAAACCCTCCCATAAGTAGACTTGTATCACTACGAGCTGCGCAGCATGTGGTCCACACACTTCTGACAGTGGCGGGCCATGCATTTCACACCTGGGCCATCAGCGATGCCATATTTAGTCCACCCTAAATTACTACAGCTCATGGTATGCTCAATATGACACCACAGTCTGAGAATCCATTCAGAATCACACGAATACATTACCTTCATATACTGTAGGTGAACTAGTTGAGCAAAATGTAGTTTCCTATGAGGGACCAACGAGACGACAAAGACACAAACTATTGAATTTTTAAGTAATTAAACAATTGAACATGTTGGCGCAATTGTAGATGATTTGGCAACCAAACTTTCATTTTCTCCTTCAGCCGTCATGGGTTCGCCGTGGTGGCAACCGGATCTCTGCATTGAGTTAAGTCTGTAAGTTTCTCAGTGTCGCATCCAATCACAGGACACGTACATGTGAAATTCATCGTAAAGCCAGCCGGCTGGTCTTGGCATCGCAGACTCGAGATCTGATTGGCTATCGCAACTAACTGAGGTCCGTTCACTTACAGTGGACAGGAGGAGCCTGCTATGTCGATTCCGCTGGCTTAAGGCAGATTTCATAGAACCTGACAACACAAGCTAGCTGAAATATGATTGGATAAAAACTCTACCGTATTACACGACAATGCAAGCAACGCAAGCAAGTGGATATTATATGATGCAAAAAAAAGGACGAGACTGACAAACATGCACTTTTCTAGGTATGGTTAGGCCAGCAGTGAAGGCCTAACTGGCCCTGAAGGCCCACCACTGACTTCTACAGACCTGAGGAATATATCACATCCACCTGCAGTCAGCCAAACAAAACTTCTCAGATCTATATATTAAAAAAAAAAAAAAGTGCTGTCCTGTGAACAAGTGCACCGCCACAAAAGAAGAGCGCGGCTGCACCAGTGGCTGTGATGTGAAATACTGTACATTGTCACCATTTCTTTGCCGTTCAGTCCCGTCTCTGATTGGCTTTTGTTAGCGGAGGATATCAAAGGCAAACTGGAGACAAAAGATGAAAGAAGACAAAGGAAGAGTTGAAGAAAAGACACCCAAGAATCTGTCACCTTCCCGGTGTCGCCCCCGGTAGATTGACTAAGAAAAAACCCTCAAATGAATGAAAAATTCAGAACAATACACCACCTTCTTTCCTGCAGGTTTCAGAAGAACTGGTTAATTTATAACTATACATATTTTTTTCATATATCTGTAGAGGTGAGATAAGTCATCTTCGTTTAAGATTTTCATTCTTCTTGCTTCCAGCAATATAACATGTTGCCGGGCAGATTACTTAGTCTCTTAATATTAGCAAACTGCTCTGATTGTCGATTAAAAGCTTGCAATCCTTTTGAATGACATTTTTGCCGTGACAGTCTGGAAACACTTGAGGTTTATGCAATTCAAACACGGGAAAATCATGACAATAAAATTAAGTAAACACACAAATAATGCATTCTTCATGACCAACACTGAAACATATACTTCAAAGGTTTTGGTGATTATTGTGTAGACTGGAGTTGCTGAAGTTGCTCGATGTAGACATTGTTTTGGTGAGCACACGGGTGTGCAGAAATGACCGTACCTTTGCACGATAAAGACCCCGGTGACGTCAACGGACGTTCAGACTCTACCTGACTAAAGCGATAAGAGCAAGTTGGGTGGATTTTTTTTTTTGTCAATAACTACTATCATTAGAGTCTTTGCCTGCAGTTGTGTTTGCCACAGGGCTGCAGACTTTGGAGCGCTGCAGCTAGCGAAACAGCGACTGCAACCCAGCTGGACGATAAGGAAACATGTTAAACAAACTGATGTGAGATGTGAAAACATGTGACCTGATTTCTTGAAAAGTGAAAGAATGCAAACATCTATATGAAAAGGCACTTCTAAAGAATCATTTCCTCCAAATCTGTTCACTCTGTATCAATCAAGCAGCTACTCACTCACACAATAGATGCTCGAATTTATCCAGACGTATTTTTTCTCTTTTCTTTTTAACCAAAACAACCCCGGATCCAAACTTAAACTCTGGTCCCTGTTGTAAAAACAGCAGCGGAGGCCCAACTAATGGGCTCCGCTGCTGCACTCCAACAGCTTGCAGACCTGTGCCGCTCTGTCCTTTCCTCCTTTCAACTCACACAGTTTTTGTTGTCACCTTTTGAGAAACTGGAGGGGAGTGGAATGTCGGTTTCCCGTAAGGACTTATGTCATCGGACTTTTGGGAAGTGAACCGGTGGGGTGGAGGCTGCAAAGGTCCAACTGACTTCAGGGGTGTGTGTGTGTGAGTCCAGTGGGAGGGGTCGGCTTTGTATGTGTATATGTATATATAAAGAGAGCCACTCCGTGTTGGACCAACTTTGAGGCCTGCACGATCTCCGTCCGTGCGTCCTGGTGCGACTCTGGCTGGCTGCCTGCCTCTGCCTACCTGCCTGTCTAGCAGCTGATTTCCGGGGCGGACCAACGTGATGGCACCTGTCCTGCAATTGTTCGTTTTCGTCGCGTCGTCGGCGCTCCTGCGAAGTGCGTCGTCGGCGCCCCTGAACGAGTAAGTGCGTCACGTCAGAAAATGTTTGGGGAGAGAGAGGGGGATCATCAAAACATCAACCTGAACAACGAAAAGACAGTTGCATTGCACCCTCCGCCACGAGGGACCGTTGCGCGTGCAGGAGAATTGGGCTGCGAGAGGAAAGTGGAGCGAGCGGGTTAAAAGCGCGAACGCGCAAACTTGTCGCGCTCGGCGGAACGGTTTAGCGTCAGAGGGTTTTGCGCCTCGGAGACCTCGGCATCGTCTCCGAAGAATGTTACACAATCCCAGCAGCGCGCGCGCGCGCGTGTCGGCCTTTGAGTGGGCTTCCCAAAGAGAGAATTCTCAAAATCGTTTGGGGAGGGGGTGGGGGGGGCAAAGAGCGAGAGCGCTGTTTACCGGTTGGGTTTGTTTAACAAAAAAAAAAAAAAAAAAAAAACCCACAACGATCGAATTCTGCCCTGACCTCTTGATTCTGTTGCCTCACCTCAGCTGACTGTCATAGTCGGATTATCTCGGTCTTGAAATCACAGCGCAGCCAACCCGGCCTGTCATCAATATTCTCCACAGCTGCAGCCAAACACTCAATTAACCGTGTCCTTTACTTCACATTGGTAGCAGCAGGGCCCCTGTGTGCCTGCCTGCCTGCCTGCCTTCCTGCTTCCGAAGGCAATTTTCAAAATTTAGTATTTGGGAGAAGAGGCGAGAAGGCACGGCTGTTAAGTTCTGCTGGGTTCATAACTTTTTTGTTGTTGTTGTTGTTGTTGTGGTTGTTGCAATTTTCAAGCCACTTTCGGCATGATGGGGGTTGACTCGCACTGCACGATGAAATTCGTCAACATGGCAAAACTCTAAGGAAAAGGAAAAAAAAAAACTTCTAGAAAGAGCGTGCGCAGTTTGTTTCACCCCAAATCGTGGAAGTACGATCAATAATGTAACGGTGATAAGAAGACGCTTGCCCTGCCCATTGAGATATATTCTCATGTGTCAAAAGGTATGTTCACATAGTATTTGATTTCGTTAGTATCTGACTTTCCTTCACTACTCGGTGTTCTGTGAAAAAAAAAGTCTTTATTCTTGTCTTGATGCTTGTCTCTTGTCGCCTGTAGCTCTGCAGTCTACGCAGTGACCGTGAGCTCGGAGGTGATTGCAGGGAGGCAGGAGGTCCTCTGTGCCCACATCGAGCACCTGAAGGAGCCCGTCAACCTGACCGTCGCGCTGGAGGTGGACTTCGCCTCCACCGTCCTGCTGGAGGAGCCGGTGGCACAGCCGTTTTACCGCTGCTTAAGATTTCAGGTCGGAATGCAAACATACCTATGTGTACAGTTGTGTTTTTTTTTTTTTTTTCCCCCATATGGTAAGGCGGTGAAGAGCTTGACTTGATGTATCCTTGTGAAAAGTGCACTCCTCACCCTGAACAGCTACAAAGTGAAAAGGACTAATGAAGTTGTTGACTCCCAGTTTATACAGATTATGCAACGCCAGCGCTCAGGCTCACAGGGGATGCTGGATCACGTCCCAGCTAACTGGAGGGGGGGCTGAAGGCGGGGTTACACTCGGGACAAGCGCTGCAGGACACAGACAAACGTCCGCGACCGACAGCCAGTGTTGAGCTCCCAGCAGGCTTTTTTTTAGATTGTGAATCAGGTGTGAATCAGACCCACAGCTTACAACTTAAATACACACATACACATGCACACGCTGGGGGGGGGCAGATGGTAAACAACCCTTTCACAACTCCTGGATGACTTTCCAGACCCTCTTATGTAATCATGGCTCCATCGGCAAGTGAAAACATCTGCTATGTGAGCCTGGCTGGATTTCATCATTACCTTTTTTTGGCAAAGTGGAGGCAATTGTGTTGCTCAATTCCAAGCCATGCACCCAAGTCATTATTTTGAGCGCTTCCAATTCCGAAGTGGACAACGCTGACTTGATGGTTTGACTCGCACATCCAGTCTTGCAAGTTACAAAGCCCAAATATTTAAGTAGGTAAAGAATAAATCCCATCTATGTTGGACTGAATTGTAAGCAAGGGCACTTTTTTTCCATTGGTTCTCCCAGTTTCAAGGTGGATAAAACCTGACTTTACTGGTTGAATGTGTCTTTTTTTTTTTAAACCCACACTTCTTACTCAGAAATAAACCAGACAGCACATGCAAAACGTGATTGCGATGCAGAAATGCTGGACAGACGGTGTCAAGACAACCAAATGAAGACATTTGACTGATGCACTGTCATCAGCTCATAATAGATCTTCAAACAGCCTGTGGCCTGATAGAAAAATGATCACCGTGCATCAAAGTGCTGTATTTCTTTGTGCGTTTACTTTCTTTATTTCTATGTGGAACTGGTCGATCCATAACAGATGGAGCTGGAGTTTAGTGCGCTGCTGCCGAAAATGCAAGCTGCCCGTGGTGCCTGTCAGCCGGCCTATGTTGGATAAGAGTGCATGAAGCTGTTTTTTGTTTAGTTTTTATCGAATTAACAGATCTCTTCACCTTTATTATTGTAACGCAGATTGGTGTAAATTAGGTATTCACAACACCAGGTTTGTAAAGTTAGGCAGGCTAACCCCCAAAGCAATCATTTACAAAGTATGAATCACTATCTGCAAACACATAATAGACGTGCTTCGAAATAAAGCAATGAAAACATTTACGACTTAAAGCAAAAAAAACCCTCAAATAAAAAACTTCAAAAATATATATAAAAAAATATATAGCAAAACCTTTCAAGACTTCTGCACAAAAATGCTTTCCTTATTTGCGCTCCGGTCTCTTTCAACCCCCCTGCCTTGTCCTTTGTGCGTTTTATTTGTGCCCCAGGTCCCTCAAGTGCGCACCAACACTGTGGCCGCTATCAAAGTCGACCTGCAAGGGGCCAAAGCGATGACGAGCAAGAAGACCAAAATCCTCATCAAGCCTCCTGCTTTCATCCACCTGGTGCAGACGGACAAACCCATCTACAAGCCCGGACAGACCGGTAGAGGCGGCGAGAGTGTTGCTGTTGTTTGGCGGCGGCGTCTGTGCGCAGGCTATTCAAAGTGCGGCGGCGGCGGCTGCTGCGTCTCGCCTCGCGCTGTGCGCTGGTCTCGTCTCTCTGTTGACACAGCCCACATTATCCGCCCCGCGCCGCTTACTAATTCAGCTGCATTTGCACAAATTTCGACTACATCAAAGTGTCTGCATAATGCTGAGCCACAACTTGAAAACTTTAGGAATCATATCTTTATTCAGCGCGCAGAAGAACAAAGGTTCCTCAAGAGTTCTTGGTAGAAGTTGTGTGCATTTAAAAATATCCCGATCGCAATTTAAAAAGGAGAAGGCTCAGCGGAGTTGGAGCCGCTTCATTCAGCCGTATCTGGGTGTTCTTTGACTCTCTCAGGTTAACCTGAGTGTGCTAACCAGTGGGTGCTAACCGGCAGTTTTTGCCTTCTAAGCCTTCTGAATCAGTGAGACTTACCTTGGGGAGCTATTGCATAGATTGTGCAAAATCCATGCTATCCTGGCCCTCCCACATATTTTAGAATGCGGTGTTTTTTTCTCTCACAGTAAATTCGCAAAGGTGCTTGATGAGTATTTTGCCATTATTTCTGTATTTTTTGTGACGAATGCCTCGCGGGTGTGTATTCTTACACACAGTAATGCAACAATCACTTAAACAAAGACTGATTTGTCGCTACTGGTTTCATGAGGAGGTTGCTTTGTTTCTTGGTTCCCTGCAGTGACTTGCTGAAGCTGTTTTTACACTCCATCATGTACATGTGCGACTGTTGAGAAATTAATTTTCTTATCGTTTTAAGATCATGCGCTGAAGGAACTGTGTATAATTTCGTGCGACTGTGACAAATCCTGTGTGGAAACTTCTTTTCACTCGTAAAAAAAAAATATCTTCTATCCCCGACTGACACTGTAGAAGCTTTTAATGTATTATCGTTTGACCGCGCGCCCTGTAAAGAGTTCATCATGTCATTGTTGCTGTAATATTTCTGACAAATCAATTTGTGTTTTCTTCCCCCTTTTTTAGTTCACTTCCGAATCGTCTCCCTGGATGCCGACTTCATGTCCGTGAACCAAGTGGTAGGTTTCTCCTCTGCGGCGCTCGTCAGAAATGCCGCCCCTGAACTTTCGCAGAGTGCCCCCCCCGCACCCCCTGAGCAGTCTGAGTGAGGAGCCAGGTCTATTTCGGTTGAGGGGAGTGGGAGGTTTGGCGAAAAGGCTGTTTGTTGATTTTGGGAGACGGCGTGGGTGTGAAGTGCAGTGTGGAGTCGTGTGATAAAGACGCCGTCGGAGTTCGTTTGGCACGCACTTGCATTTGACCCAAACCTCTGCATCAACATGGACTCAAAGCCTTATTGGCGGCACAAGGCGGAAAACATGTTTGCCGTGAACGCAACATTTACTTTGATAGAAGCAATAATATTTCAGATTGTAATGTAAACAAATGGTCATCATATCTTGCAGCCAACCATGTCTGGTAGTTTTCCTCTCTGTGCTTTGTCAGATATCCAGGTTACAATACTCTCACTAACCTTCACACCTGTCCATTTTAAGGCTCAGATTGCCTATTAGTGTTTGTGTGCTATTAGTTTGCTGCTGGTGTTTTTAGACTAAAACAACTATTTCACACCTTGCATTTAAGATGTAAACCGAGTGTGAAGTGCAACACGTGCTGTGCAGAAATAGTTAATTAAATTTCTAACATTTTTTTCCCCTTTTTTATTTTTCAGTACACGTTGGTGGAGCTCCAGGTAAGATTTGCTGGCCTCACTGTATCATTTGGGTTTGGGATGCTGGTACTGTACCTGTGCCACCAATCACTGATGTCTCTCAAATTCTAAATTCTAAAAGACATTTACTCTTAACAAAGGAATGCACTGTGTCACTTAAAGGGGCCCTATTATGAAAAACTGAAAGACATTTTCAGATCATTAGCTTGCCGTTTAGCATTACTGCTATGACAGCAAACACACCAGGTACGAAACCTGTGCATACCGGAATGGGCTGGCTTCTTCCGATTTACTGCCCTGAAAATAAGCCATTTGGATTTGGCTCTATTTTCTACGGAAGAACACAATCTGATTAGCATAGTAACGCCTCTTAATGTGGGAGAGGCGTGACTGCATGAGAGCTAGCAGCCATTTTTCCAGCTAAGTAGCGCTAGCATTGAGCGTCTGGCTAATCAATATTGAGTGGGGTAGTCCAAAACTTTAAGAAGACTTTTAAAGTGAGAAGGTTGATTCAGTGTTGATTTTTTTTTTTTTTTTTAATTCTAAATGTGGTCTACAATTGTTCTTGTTGAAATTCTGATTAAGATGTGGATGAGCAGAGAATTTTGTTCTTTTTTTTCCCCCTTTTCAGTATCATGCTTTTTAAAGTTCCAGTCAGATGGACATTGTAGACACTATTATAAGCCTGCATAGTTGTTGCTATCATACCATGTGATATTGTCATATATTATTCACAGGAAACACACACAGCAGCTTGAAATGTGGTGGGCAATTCTACGGACGTCCAGCAGCTCTGAACCTTTTTAACAACGAGAGTTTTCCTGTTTCTGTAGGATCCCAACTCCAATCGCATTGCCCAGTGGTTGAATAATACCATTGACGGTGGCATTCTTGACTTTTCCCATCCGATGATTCCAGAGGCTGTTCAGGGAACCTACAAGATCACAGCCTCGACTGATAAAGGAGAGAAAGTCAGCCATTCCTTTAAAATCAAGGAATATGGTGAGCTCCAGACTCCGCCCCAATTCGGTTCCAAATGAAAATTCTAATTGATTTTTAACATTTTATTTTATTTTATTTTTTATTTTGCTTTAGTTTTGCCAAAGTTTGAAGTGAAGGTCAGCCTACCCAGTGTGATCACCATCATGGACCGAGAGGCAGCAATTACGATTTGTGGAAAGTAAGTATCTTGATGCACGAAGAGTTTCAAACCCTCGGCTCTGCGCTCAGTTTGAGCTGCGCGTTTCTTTTCACGAGGAGCCCGTTGCTGTTCATGGCCGAACCTTGTCATCCTATTGATGCAGCCTGTGCGTCTCTATCTTTCGCACCATGTTCAGTGTAATGAACATAAGCACTCGCATAGAGGCAGGTGGTTAAAAGGCAACTTTCTAAGTCTGTGTTGCCTGTTGCTGCCTCAGTGTCATCTTCCCAAGTCACAGGTGAAAAAAATGTTTCTTACGAATATACAAACCCCTGTTGTTGTTTTTTTGTTTGTCTTCCCCTACCTGATCTGTAACTATGTAATATTTTTTCAGTTTAAGCAAAAAGTCCCATCACACAGTTGTTAAATACACCTATGCGTAGGTTAACATTTGTCTAAATGTCCGTAGTTAGATTGGTTTAGTCAATGGTTGGTCTGTTTTTTTTTTTTTGGTTTTAATATTTGCCTCTCACGGGGTTCTCTGGGTACAATTTTTCATTCATTTTGTTCAAACTGCATTATCCTTGCACCCATTCCCTGCAGGTACACTTATGGCAAACCAGTCATCGGTTCAGTGAAAGCTGAGCTTTGCAGACGAGCCCACCGGTATTATTCTTTTCGGAGGCAACCACAAGACGTCTGTAAACAATATCAAATGCAGGTGAAAGTCCCAGATTAACAATCCAAGGTTTCTAGTTGGTGCTATTGGCACGTTTGGTTGTGCGGTGCCGTAGATTTGAACCTGACTCTTTTGTAGACGGATCGAAGTGGCTGTGCCTCCCAGACTGTCTCTCTCGTGGACTTTGACATCCAAAGCGACCGTTACCAGGACACCTTTGATCTCAGTGCCGAAATAGAGGAGCACGGCACAGGTGGGCGAGTGAATGGGGGAAAATGCTTCTGTGCAAATAAGTTGCCGGCGTCGTGCTGATGGGCTGTGGTGTGTCTGTTTGTCTCTGAAAACAGGGGTCACTCTGAAGGGAGACGGGGAAACCACTTTGACCAGGATCGTCAGAACCGTGACATTTGAGGAAACTCTTGAATGGTACAAGCCAGGCATCCCCTTCGAAGGAAAGGTAAATCAGTCCCACCAACAAAGATGTGTGCTTGGAACCAAAAAGAAAAGTCTAGTTTGTTTTTAGTATTATTGTACTGTGCGATATGTTATCCTGTTGAAGGCCAGAGGGTGTGATATCAAGAGGTAAGACAACATCTCTTGAAAACATGAAGTTACTACTTAGCATGTTGTCGTCATCGTTTTTGGCCAGTTTGTGCAGCATCGGCGTGATTTTTGTTTCTTTGGTTTGGTAAACACACTTTTTTTTTTCCGTTACAGACTCAAAATATCCCAACGTCACACATTAAAGACACTGTAAATATTGTTAGAAAAAATGCAATAAACATACTATTGAAAGAACTACACGTAAATAAATCTGGCCTGCACTCACAGTGGGAATTCATCTTGGCACTGGAGACATTTAATGTCCTGTCTTTCGCACAAGAGTGCAATCGGTTCGTAGACTCATAATTATGTGTACGACCTTGGCACCAGACTGGAATGAAAACGTAACTAACTCCCAAACGAAACCTAAATCGCTTCTTAAAAGAAAAAAAATTCAGGAGTATCTTGTCTCTTCTCTTCTTATTCTTGTGTATCTTGTCTCCAGGTCAAAGTGGCAGGTCCAGACAATAGTCCCCTTGCCAACACGCCAGTGTACCTGTCTGGCCCAGGCCACCAAAACCTGACCACTGATCTCAAAGGGATGGCTTCATTTTCTTTTGACACTACCAGCTGGTCGGGTAACACCTTGATCACGGTCAGAGCCAGGATTAGAAATATAAACGCATATCAGAAGGTTTAACGTTGATGTTTTTTTTTTTTTTTTAAAATGTTTTCTTCTTCTTCTAAAACAGGCGAGTTCCAGAAGCGCTGGCGTTGATGAGTCGCACGCGCCAAATGCCGCCCTGACAGCTGTGCCATTTTACTCCAAGGGCAAAAGCTTTGTAAAGCTCATGCACTTGAGTGGACGTTTACTCTGCGGTGAAGCTGCCAGCGTGCGAGCCCAGTACACGATCGAAAGGCAGGAGCTGAGGACGGAGCAGGAAAGCCTTGACTTCTTCTTTCTGGTGAGTCTGTGCGCCACGTTGAGCCCCAATGCAACATGCGGTGGTTGGGTTTGAAACAACATCTTGACATTTTCATGCGTGAATGACAGAGGCAGATACAGCTACTTGTCCTTTTTTTTTTTTTTTTTTTAATTGAACCTCTGTGCATTGAACTCCTTGAACAAAAGTTATTGAATGAGCCTGTTTTTATAACAACGTGATGTTGGAAAAAGTAGGTTTATCATTTTTCAATAGAAGTTGTTTTTGTTCCCCGGTCAACTTGAAACGGACCTTTGCAAACACTTGACCCCATTCCTAGTAACCAGAAGTGGTATTGTTTTCCTCTTATTTACAATCATTTCCCTAATGTTTGAAAAAGTTTACTTTTTCCACTTCAGTTTACTTTATCGACCAGATCAAACTCATCTCAAAAGACTCTGATCCATCAGCTCAAGTGTCTGATGAGGGATCTTTGCTCCAAAATGGGGGCAGAGCTAATGAAAAATTTTGCAACGCATCTTGATTTATTTATTTGTTTGTTTGTCTGCCTTGACTCTGTTGTGTCTCTCATTAGGTGATGTCCCGAGGTGCAATTGTGCAAAACGAACGTGTCCCAGTTACTGTTAATGGTAACAAAAGGCATCATTTACTAGTTTACAAACGCTATCGTCACTGCACATGCAAAGCTAACAACAAAGCTAATCTGCTGCTGAAAAAAATAGTGTGTGTGTGTGTGTGTGTGTGTGTGTGTGTGTGTGTGTGTGTGTGTGTGTGTGTGTGTGTGTGTGTGTGTGTGTGTGTGTGTGTGTGTGTGTGTGTGTGTGTGTGTGTGTGTGTGTGTGTGTGTGTGTGTGTGTGTGTGAGTACACTGTATATCTGGAACTATTTGGGAACTGTATATCTGGAACTATTTGGGAACTTACTACGGTAAATCAGGCCATAAATGTTTTGTTTAGCTTTTTTCCTTAGCTGGATAGTCAGTTAGGACATTTAAATCAGCTGTTGGTACTTGGTAACTAGATAGTAAAAACTCCAAATGACTAATTTAACTAATAATTATATAAATCACTCCTCCCCAAAACAATGCACAAGCATGTATCTTTGTGTAAATTGGACACGTCTGATGCTTTGCTTCTCACTGCTTTGGCAGGTTATTATTCCTCTGGTGTGGCAAATAATGCCGCTTTGACAAACCCCGCGAAATTCCATCAACTTCATCGTTTTTTGTGTCTCATTTTCGTTGTTTCTCTTTGCTTCTATTAGCCAAGAGCGGGGAGGTGTCTTTGACACTCCAGCACGTTTCAAAACTGGCGCCGTTTGCCCAGGTGTTGATTTACACTCTGATGCCAAGTGGAGAGGTGGTGGCCGATAGCCGGGACTATCCAGTCCAACGCTGCCTCAACAACAAGGTACTGACCCGACAACGCAGTGGAGCTCCAGGGAAATTGGACTTGAGTCTTTTGGCCTCAACTTGGCCAAGTTTTGTCTTCGATTGTCACCAAAGCTTATTTGCCGAGTGCTGTGTTGCGTTTCTCTCGCGCAGGTGGCTCTAAAGTTTTCCTCCCTGGAGCAGCTTCCCGCTGAGAGGACCTCGCTGAATCTGCAGGCTCACCCCGGCTCACTGTGCTCCGTCAGAGCCATCGACCAGAGCATCCTGCTGCTGCAGGCAGAGCAGGAGCTGACTGCCTCTTATGTACGACATGCTGCTCTTCATTCCTCGAAGCACCTTTTGGACCTTTTGCACTTATCGTTCTTTCAAGGTCTCTGTTCTGGACCTGATTTTTTTTTTTTTTTTTAACTGGCCCACGTGGACCTTTGACAGTGTTGGCAAAAGCAAAAAAACGATTTTTGATCAATTATTGGCTGATCTGCCTATATTGAACCGCTGTTACTAGTAGTATCTTTGCTGCTGACTTTCATGTTTTTATTGCAGGTGTACAGCAAGCTGCCATGGCGACGGCTCTCTGGTTACTCCAGTGAGGTTGATGACGACGCTTCATACCCTTGCTTCACCTTCATGGGAGATTTTCTAGAATCAGACGGACCTCCGTCTCAGAAGAATGACGTCTACAGTATTTTCAAAGTATGTAATGTTTTGATTTGCCTCCCTGAGTTTGGGTACATAAGCTCATTTTGTACAATTTACATTGTTGGGGGGAAAACATCTGCACGTTGATGTCCTTGTTCTATTCTTTCCTCCGTGCTTTCTCATAGGAAATTGGAATGAAACTTCTGACCAACTCTGATGTGAAACAGCCGACTGAATGCATTTATTGGGCTGAAGAAATGTTCTATGGTATGGTATGGTATGGGCTCCCACACATTCCTTTTCACATGTTTGCATTTGTATGTGAACTTGATTAGTTTGGGACAGTGGCTTGTCTGCCGTTTCATATTAACGTTAGAGAGAATGATGTCGGAGTTTAGACTTGAAGATGTTAAAGGGATGTAACACAAATATTGCAGAGCTATTACTGGCCTGCATTTTTAAGGGATTTAAATGGACTGCACTTATATAGCGCTTTTCCAGCACCTTCACGGCACCCCAAAGCGTTTTACAAAGGCCTCTCATTCACCCATTCACGCACACATTCACACACCAATGGGTGGCTTCTGCCATGCTATGCGCTGCCTAGCCCCATTGGGAGCAATTTAGGGTTAAGTGTCTTGCCCAAGGACGCAACGACGGACTAGGACGGAGCGGGATTTGAACCGCCAACCTTTCGGTCATTGGACAACCCGCTCTACCTCCTGAGCCACAGTCGCCCCTGAAAAGGTGTTTTTTTGTTAGTTTTTTTAATATTTTAACAGATGCAATATTTGAACCGTGTTTAGATCTCATTTATAATCCAGTGTTCAATTCAGCTGTGTGGTATTATCAGTTGTTCTTAAAAATTCTATGGGGACTTAGAAATCAGCACATTTAGCCCTCTGTTTACAGTCACTGCAACAATATGTGCATCAGTTTTACTGTTAATACTGGTGCGTTGCTTGTTAGTGTTACTTTCCACTTGTTCAATGAAAATTAGACAACTATGAGGGCACTTAGCTTCGTTGACGGTGTCATCATTAACTTAGCGTCACTAGCCTAAGAGAAGTGGACTTACCCTGTGACAACACACAGGGCTCATTTCCAGGAATGTGTCCGTCTGAAAAGCGGAGCAAGCAAAAAATGGGGAATAGATGGACTTTTCTCATTTATTTGGAGATCATTGATTTGCAAGTGATACAGACTCCGGATGACTTCTGCGTCACATTTTTCTTATAAACCTTCACCTTGTGTAGTCTTCTCTCGGTTTGGTGTTAGGATGGTTTGATTTGATTTTAATCAAAGACACAACTCACAACTGCAAGCTTTTGGAATCCAGCTTCAGTCTGATTCGTCAGGAATATATGATGGAATGGCTCATAGTTTCTCTCGTTTCCAAATCCATTTGAAGCCAGAACAAAAATCATTTAGAGGTGTTTATGCATTTGTGATTTTTTTTCTTCTTCTGAGAATGTGAATTATGGTTAAAGGTCTACATACTGTACATTCTGATGGCTTTGTCCCAAATCAACAGATGCAATGTACAAGTCTAAATTACTGAACATTTTTAATTTAAGTATTTAGTAATGAGGTTGTATTTTTTGGCAATTACCATCTTTAGCAATTAATCTTCAGCCTAACCAGACTAGGAAAAAAGATTTGTTTTTCATTTGTGTTTGTTGAGTATTTTTCTTTCTCTTGTTATCCATGTTTACAGACAGCGACGTCATGTTCATGGCCAACGCTGATATCCCTGTGAGAAACAGCCCTGTAACTACCACAGAGAAGAAGAAAGAGACAGTTAGGAAGTTTTTCCCAGAGACCTGGATCTGGGACATTGTACCTGTCGGGTAAAATGTTCAATACTTGTTGCATTTTTACACCGATATGTGTTTAACTAATGATTTATTCACACGAACGATCCAAACTGAGGCAACAACAAAATGTCCGGAGGATGAAGTAAAAAAAGATTGATGTTATGTCGAACATTGTTATACAATCACAACTACAACAACAATGTAGTATTTGTGTATAGACAAACACATTGAAGTGTTGTACGATCACTGTGCAGGTTGCTTGGGCAAATTTAATCTTTCAGAGCTTTTGGTCATTATTGTTTGTTGTTTTGTTGAGTAGTTGACTCCGATGTTTTTAGATGCGGATGTTCCAGGTTTCGAACATTTCCATATCCCACCACCAGTCATTTTGACAGTCACTTGACTTTTCCTTTCGTGCCGGTTCAGTTTTTCAGTAAACACTGAAAAACTGAAGTGTCTTGCTTGCTCAAGCAGAGTTAAAATCCTTCATGTTGTAAATTAAGATATACTCACCCATTCATTTTCTCTTACCGCTTCGCCACTAAGACCGCACTGAGAATCACGGGGGCCACAGAGTCTATCCCAGCTGTCTTGGGGCAAAGGCTGTTTTACACGGTGATTCACCAGTTTATCACGGGGCCCGCATAGAAAGCAAACAAAGGCACAGGGAGAACATGAAAACGCCACACAGGAAGTGAGCGGCAGTGGTCGATCATTGGGGGATCCAACCCCCAAAGTACAATTCCAATTCCAATTGGTGATGCTGAGTGCCAAGCAGGAAATGACCCGGCAGGGGAACCAAACCCGCAACCTTCCAGTCTCAGGGCAGACGCTTTATCACTAAACCACTCTCTGGTAACATTGGTGATTTGACGAATGATTCCTCTAGTCTTGTTTCTGAGCTCGTCATTGGAGCCGAGGACCGGGAGACACTGACCCCCGTGACCCCTCTGTCCCTGCAGAGACAGCGGCTCCGTGAGCATGGAGAAGACGGTCCCTGACACCATCACCAAGTGGGCCGCTGGGGCGTTCTGCGTCTCTCCCGTGGGCTTCGGCGTGGCGCCCAGCGTCGGGCTGACCGCCTTCCAGCCCTTTTTCGTCAGCCTCACCCTGCCCTACTCCGTCGTCCGCGGGGAGTCGTTCACGCTCAAGGCCACTGTCTTCAACTATCTCACTGAATGCATCATGGTAATTTATTTTTGTTTTGTTTTTTACGTCCGCATTTGCACTGTGGCCATGTTAGCTCCCCGAGATCTGACAAAGAGCAAAATCAACAACTTCCATGAGAAGAAGTTTAGACGACAACAGACAGACCTGGACGTGGGGAACAATGTGGCGATACAAAGCACTGAGCACGCACATGATGGACACGTGATTCGTTAGTCCAAGCTGTTGTTGGCTCAGATTAATAATCGATCCTTCACAATATGCAGTCTTTTGTAACATGAGTGTGTCATATATATATATACAACACTGATGGGCTTGGCTTTCACAAACCTCCATCTGCCTGTCTAAGGTCCCATTCTTGTGTACATACCAAGAATGTAAAGATGGATGAGTCATGGTGACATCTCGCTTTGGTTAGCAAATTTCTGTTCTGAATCCTCGAGATTGGTTTCCTGGTCAGGGCCACCTTAAAATTTTCTGGTTCGTTTTGAAAAAGGATGATTCCTTATCTAGATGTGTGGGTGGTACCGAAGGTGAGTAATGATTGGAGCGTGTGTCCATCACCCGCCCACCCACTGGTAAGCTGAACACATATGGGTACTACATTTTAAATGCGGCCACAGCTGCAAGGCCATTTTTACTTGAAATCAAACCAAATCAGACAGAATTATCTATGAATTTTTTTTTTTTTTTTTTGTTTACTGTCGACTTGGAAAGAACAAAAAATTTGAACCAGTTTGTAAAGCTGTGAATTTAGGACTGCTTTTCATATTCGCAGCCAGTCATTTTTAGTCTTTTTGCAACCGACTTTGGTGGTTCCTGCAGGCCAAATAATAGAATGGAGGTTTTTGGCACTTCACAATTAGCCTGCCTCAATCTTTTCATACAGTCAATGGTGCCACTGTGATTACATTGAAAACTGATGTTTTGATTAACGACTGTGATTACATTAGCACGTCTGGAACTTGTGTCTGTGTGCAGGTTCAGGTGACGCTGGCCCAGTCGGACCAGTACTCCTTCAGAAACTGCGATGGCTGCGAATACACTGTGTGTCTGTGTCGGGAGGAAAGCAGGACCTTCTCATGGATTGTCACTCCGTCCTCCCTAGGTAACAGTAGAGGAAGATGATTAACGCCGCTACAGACGCTCAACAGCTACATTCTTGTGCCCTATTCGCACGGGATTAGTATTACCTGGGGACCTCTGGTAATTTGTAATAATCACGGAGGACGTCTGTGATCTTGATCCCGTGCGAATGCAAATTGTAAAGTGAAAATTCCACCACAAATTACCGACCATATTTCGCTAAACACAGACAGTATTTTTTGTTTCTATTGCGAGCCTTTTCTACTTCTTTTCCAGTTGAAAAATGGAGACTGCGGGGGAAATTATTAATAGCAGATTTAGACGGCGTTTTAGGCGTAAATACAGTCTCGTATTGGTACTGGCAACCCATTCGAAAAAAGGGCGAGCTCCGCTCAATCAAAAGAGCGAAATTTGGAAATTATTCGACTACTGGACACTGTTCAGAAGTCACGTTGCTGCTTTGACGTTTTATTTGTTGCGATGTTTACAGTTCCCAACGTATAATGTGACCAAACACGTACTCCCGTACCACCTTCGAAGCCGCCATTGAGTTTTGCTTTGCACACGTGACAAAAGTGGATGTGAGTTGCACCGCATTGACATCATATCCGGGTGTAAAAGTCAGTAAAATAGAGTCAAATCCAGACTTCACCTATCCCGTGCGACACTTATCACTTATCCTCCACACAACTGCTGCCCAGTGGATGTTATCTCTTTTTGAGACCATTCTCCATAAACTCTAGACCTGGCTCTGTCAGGAAACCCAACTCACAGTAGATCTACAGTCTGTTAAATAGTCAGACCAGTCCACCATTCAAGGCCATTTGACACATTTATGGTTTCAACTTCAGCAAGTGGTCTTCACCATGTCTGCTTAACACAGGTACTGGCAGGCGATAGGCTGATTAGCTGTTTGCGTCAACAAGCATTTGAACATGTTGCCTAATAAAGTGGCGGCTTAGTGTGTGTTACGGGTCCCAAAATAAGAGTAAACCAGTCAACCACAAGGGCTGCGTTAGATCTAAAATTTGAAAACGGAACTTTTATGCCTTTTTTTTATAAAATCTTCTATTAAAAAAATGAATAGCAGCATCATGTCACCACTTCAAATGTCGCTGAAAATGAGGCTTTTTTATTATGGACATAAGACAGAGAGAATTACAGGCACTTTATTAAAATGTTAGATAAATTAAATTCATTCAAGAATAATTATGAATAAAGAATCCTGCAAATGGCAGCAGTTGAATTTCCTTATTTTAAAACACACACTCTGATCGTTGACCGTGCAAAAAAAAAAAGCAAAAACACTCCTGCTGTCCGTTTTTATTTTGACCACTTTGACCACACAGAGCGCGGCCTCAGGCGAGTTGGAAAGAACATTTACTTAGAGAACTTGAATGCTTTTTAATGCTCGTCCCGACCGCTTCCATCTTGCGAAACCACCCACAGGAAATTTCCTTTCGACTGTAACCTCTTTCACTGGCAGAATGATGCAGCCGTCGCATCACTTTAAATGAAATACTGATGATGTTTGTTCCGTCCGATACCAAACTTAGACCTCACAAAGATGAGACACAAAAGGCTAATTAATCGGCATTAAGGGCAATGTTGCGTCTTCGCCGCTGGAAGCAAAGAAAACAGGAGGAGGAGGAGGAGGAGGAGGGTGGGGGCGGCGCGACGCTGTTTTGGCCCTGAAAGCTGAGGGGGGGGTTTATTCAGCCTCCATCAGCAGAGACGGAGACGGGGGGGGGCCCCTCTGATGAATGTCAAATTGCACTCCGCTAACTCTCCCTCAGAGGTACGCTGACAATCACTTGTACTAACAAGTCAGGTAGTATCTCTGACGAAACACTCAGAAACCTCTCCCTCGGGGGCTGATCTGTACTTGTCCTCTGTGTGAAGGATTGTGGGCTGTGAAGGGGAGGATGAGTGGTGGTGGTGGTGATGGGGGGCGGGGGGGTGGTGAGGGGTGTGAATGGGGGGGGCGGCAGTGATGGGGAGAGGCAGCATAATCAGACAACAAATGGGGCTTAATGAGGCCGAATGAGATGGGGAAACATGGGGGAGGAGGAGGGAAGGAAAAGCGGAGCAGGGCGGGGACGGAGGAACGGGGGGAGAATGATGAATTGGGGAGACGGCCTCCGTGCACACACGTGCGCGCACTCGCTCACCGGTGACAGCGTTTAAGGCCGCCGCGGCGATCGATGAAGGCGCTGCTCTGCAAAGTAACGCGGGCGTGTGTGCAAACAGGTGGGGTGAGTGTGAAGGTGAGCGCCGAGGCGCTGAGGACCGACGTGCTGTGCGGCAACGAGGTGGCCGTCGTCCCCGCGGCGGGCCAGGTCGACACGGTGATCCGCACCCTGCTGGTGGAGGTCAGTGAACGCATCAACACTTTTTTTTTTTTTTATGGATAAAAAGTTTTTTTTTTTCTTTTCTTTTCTTTTTTTTTTTTTACTGCGCCAGCTAACAAGAAATTGTTGTTTTAATTTGTTAGAAATTAAAATGGCAATTAAAATCCCTTAATTAAAATAAGTATAATAATTCATTCAAAATTAGTACGCCGATATAATAAAATATAATAAATATATTCTAAATAATCAAATCCTTCTAATCTAAATTTTTGTATTGAAGTGTGCTGTGAGAAGTAAGATAAGAAAGAGGGACACACAGTGGAAAGAGGTGGGCGGACCACTGTGTGCTTAGAACAAACCCAGGTATTTGCTGTGGCTGGCTTGACCCCATGTGTCCAACAAGGTCATGCAACTTCACAGAACACAGTAAAGATGACTCCAGTCCCGTTTTCTTGTCCACAAGATCATGAATGCTTAGGTTCCTGTTTGAAACCAGTGGTATTTCATACAAAAGAATATCTGAAATCCTACTTAGGCGAATTGATAGAGTTTATAAACTGAAAAAACGTGTTACATTTCCTGAACCCGTGGTATCAGTCCCGTAAATTCCTCTCGGCAGACGAAAAGGCAGAGTTTGTGAATCCGAGTGCTCTTATTTCATCTCCTCTCTGTTCAACGAGGGCTCCTGACGCCTCCCTCAGACTTTGTCAGACGCACGGCTGCTTCAAACTGAGCTTTGCCGCCTTTACATGGAATCTGTGTCTGCGTTCACGCTGCCTTTGCTTCTCCCTCCCCCCGACCGAAGGCTGAAGGAACCCCTCAGATGGTCAGTCACAACGCTCTGCTGTGTCCTGCAGGTGAGCACAGTGACCTGAAGGCCTCCTCTCACACTTTAGCCTGCAAGGTGGCTTTCATGTGGGTTCAGAAGCTTTTTAGGTTTTATTCGGATACATTTTTGGATTGAGAGGGTTTCAAGTGTAGGGTGAAAAAAAAATAACTTGATTTACAAAGCTCACAAAATACTAAGGACATTGGATGTGTGGATCTTATTGAATTTATTTTAAAAAAAAATAAATAAATAAAACAATTTTAAGAAGCATGCAGGGGTCATTATTTTTAGAAACAAATGCCAGCAACAGAAGAACGTCAGTATCTAAATAACTTGTCACGTGACCCTTTTTGTTGGGCGTGGTCTCGTGATGTCAAAATGTGAGCATGTTCAAATACAAATTGTCATTGAAGCAGAACAGCTAGCGGTCGATTCGTAGTTCTGACACTTGTGTTTGTGATTTTTGTAGTTAATCACCTTGTCAGAGAAAAGCCTGTTTTGCAGTAAGTGCTGAAACATTGAGCCTCCGTACATGTGCATATAAAGGTTTAGAGGAGGTTGAATTTAAGTTGCTGTGCCGACATGATTGATCTTCTTATCAAACTCGGCAAGGAAAAAAAAAAACAGTATCAGGGATTTCTTTTTAATAATTTTTTTACCCTCCAAGCCAAACCTGTTCTCTTTACACTCTCTACTTCCTGTTCTTTGTGCTCCCAGAGGGACCCGTGGTGAAGAACGTCTCTCTTCTCATGCCTGAGATGTTTGTTGCCGGATCAGCCAGGGCCTCCGTCTCCGTCCTGGGTGAGCGACCGGCGGGAAACGCCTCAATCCTCCATAAAACGGAGCTGTCGGGACCTTTTGCCATCACGTTTATCTGATCCAGCCAAACAGTTAGTGGTGTGAATTGTCTGCTCAGGTGACATCATGGGCCGCGCCATGAAGAACATAGACAAGCTCCTGGCCATGCCGTTTGGCTGCGGCGAGCAGAACATGATTCTGTTTGCGCCCAACATCTTCATCCTCAACTACCTGAAGAGCACGGGTCAGCTGACCCGGGAGATCCAGGACAGAGCCACGCGCTTCCTGAAGAGCGGTGAGTCTGGAGCACTCACTGCTGGAGCTGCGCTGAGTAGTGAAACAAACAGTGGTGGAAACAAATTTTTGGACGCATCTGGTTTTCAACAAGATGACATCCCATTCGACACATCTAAATTACCAGAGTACAAAATCAACAGGAGTTTAGTTTTCTAATGTTGTCTTATTCAATGTGAATAAACGACAAAATAATTTCCATTTGTTTGTGTGCCTCTGATGCAGGAAAAGGGTTTAAAACGCACAAAAACTTCTCTTCTTTATGACAATAACTGAACTAAATGGGGAGTAAATTTGTAAAAACTGTTTCCCACCACTTGTATAGTTAAATGCATACATGTGGCAGCATAACCAGTGCTGGAAATGTTTGACATCAGAACATGTTGAAAATATTTCGCGAGGGGGAGACGATGAAAAAACAAAAACAACACTTGATTGATTTGAATGTCGCTGGATGAATTAGAACGCAGTGGTTGCAGCGACAGCTTCCACTGGTGCAAGGCACTCCCTGTTTTTCGCAAAGTGTTGCAGTAAAACTACTCACACCGTTCTAGCTCATGCTAGTCTAGTTAGCATCAACAGAGTTCAGTGCAGCCTTGGTTGCTCTATGGAGAGAAGCTGAAAATGCCTCAGACCGGAACTTTCAAAGCGCATGTGCTAGATTTTCACCTTTAATCGTTTTGAGGTTAACAAGCTAATTGATGAAACTATGACGTTTCTCTCTCCTGGGAGACTATCAGGCTATAGAGACACAAACCATCGCTCAACCCAGCCACCTGGTGGTCATTAGCAGCCCCCTTGCATTACTTATATAAGGCTTTTTGTTCATTCGACATTTGTCGCTAATGTCGCTAAATGTGTTTTACGCTAATGTTTCTGTGTGTGCGTGTTTTAGGGTATCAGAGGGAGCTGCAGTACAAACATGACGACGGCTCCTACAGTGCCTTTGGGAAGGGTGATGCATCCGGAAACACCTGGTCGGTAAACCTCCTAACATCACTTCACAAGTGACTGCTAACACCGCAGGCAGGGCTGGGCTGTAGAGGGAAACATCTGAAATCTCTGTCACTGCCACGGCCATATAAACACAACTCAACTCAACGTATAAACATAACTGTATGGACTGTAGTGGGGGGAATTGTGAACTGGGAGAGTAATTAATAAATAAATACATAAATACGTTTAAATTAGTATAAATACTATTAAGGCACGAAATAAATTGAAATCAGCATTAGCAGCGCATTCACCTCCGCAACATTCACATGGGCAACCTGCTGATGGCACCATTTTTCATTGTTTCAGAACAAAACGTGCATTCAGTTCATCATCTGTTGCAACCATTACTAGTGGACAACTGTATTTAATTTTATTATAAATATGCATCACTCCTCTAACCTTTTTAATGTTAATATTTTCCATTTCATTATCCATCCATCCATTTTCGATAGCCGCCTCTTCCTGAGCCCAGGGTCACGGGGGTCTGCTGGAGCTGTCATAGGGTGAAGGCAGGGTGGCCCCCCCCCCTGGACAAGTCGCCAGTTCATTGCAGGGCCATTTTATCATTTCAATATATTTTAAATCTCAAGTATTTATGTTTGAGGATTTATAAGAGCGTAATAGAAAAGCTCAATTCCCACCCACTGTCTGTCACACACGTGTGCATATTTCAATGGTCTCCTTTTTTTTTTTTTTTGAAGACGTGAACAATATAAAATTGAACTGTTACATAAGTCGCACTGCATTTGCATCAGTGGCTGAAGAACCCCCACCCCCACCCCCCCAAAGCTTCTCTGAAATATTTTCAGTTCCAATCTCACACTTGGTTTGAAGGGAGAACAAAACACGGCGCCACAGTGGGAGACGCTTGGCAGCGGCAGCCGTCCTAATAATTTACTTTATGGGGGACCTGCCAGAAAATATTAATATTTGCATTTAATGGGGCTTACAGCACAGAGCCTGGAGGGATTTAACGAAACCGTTGGCCATCTTGAAAAGGCTGCTGGGCAGTTTGGCGCTGGCTGAGTGCGCGGGTGTGTGGGTGTGTGTGTTTGTGATCAGGGAGAAACTGGGACCGTTTCAGTTACACTTCAGTGCCAAGACGAGGTATTGGACGCAAGTCTTTAAATCACTTTAAATGCTGCACCGACTTAACTTGAAACAAAAATATTATGTTTCCTTTTTATAGTCGGGCTTTTTTTTTTTTTTTTTTTTTTTTTTAAAAACAACGCAAAATACGATAATGAGCCTTGTTTCACCATGTTGTAGAAAGATGCTAGTGAAGCGCTCCAAAAAAAAAGACAACTGTTGGAGCTGGATTTACAACGGGACCGTTTGTTGCTGCGGTGTTTTCCTATTTGCAGAGCAAGACAGGAAAATATTATACTGTTCCCGCTTCTGAAATGAAGGCTAAAAATGAGAAAAGTCAGCTTATGAAGTGAATAAAAATCACTTTCTTAACATTGAGTAGAGCTTCAATCTATGTTCAGGCATTCATACAAATCTCTCTAGTGCACATTGAAATAATAAGAGTTGTTTCTGGATTTCCTCATCTACCCTTTTCTTCTGTCTGACTACGCTGCATGTGCAATTGTGTTGACTGATCGTGGTTGATTGTGTTGTCTCGATGACCTCTGCCTCCACTCTGTCGGCTCCCAGAATCACACGACTTGTGTTGCAACGTGAGAGAGAGTTACGCAATTGTCCCGAAGTTGGGGTTCGCTTCGGGTTACCAACGCAGGCGCACACGGTAACATTTGTCCGCTGTCTGTGTGTGTGTGTGTTTTTGTTTGTGCGTCTGGCAGGCTGACGGCGTTCGTGATGAAGTCCTTTGGCGGAGCGAGGCCGTACATTTTTGTGGAGCCGAAGCACATTGAGGATGCCAGGGGTTGGCTGGACAGACACAGGCGGCGCGACGGCTGCATCACATCCGTGGGGAAACTGTTTCACAACGAGATGAAGGTAACCCTTCAAGTCGGAGCGTCGGATCGTCAGCGTTGAACGAAGTCCATTGACTTTGATTCACTCGCCGTTCTTCTGTCAGGCCGAACCCGATCCGCACCTTTTCTCTGAGTTTGATCGAAAGTGAGAAATCATGAAGCAGTGAGGACGAAACATCCTCACTTTGAACGATTGTCCGCACTCTGTCGGTTAGAAACACGTTGAACGATCCTCACAATACTGTATTTGAACGTCCACACTGAACACACAGGGAAAAGAAATGCCTTTCACCAGTGTTCACCAGTGTTTGCTGGAGTTTTACCTGGCAGAGGCTTTTGTTTAAAATGTTGTTGTTGTTTATTTTTACTTGCTCCACCAGTCATACCCACAATCCTCTTGTTATGTGTGTACAAGCATCACCTTATTATTGGACGCTTAAGCATTGTCTTAGTTCTCCAATAATAATTGTTTAAGTTGCTTCAAATCAGCATCTGGGTCAGTGTGTTACAAGCAGGAAGTTTCATTTTATCTGTCTGTATCCATGTTATATCATCCATATCTAAATGGCAGTAAGCAATTCACAAAGTTGCTTGACAACACAGATGGCAGTTCACAAAAGTCTTCATTTCCAGTGAGCCATTTGGTGCAGGAGCAGCTTTCCTGCCTGGGAAGTTGCCTAGTTTCGCTCCAGGAGACTGCGCCGGGAGAATCCTTCCACCTGAAATTGCTGCTGTGAAAGAAGCCCTATGTCTCCTTGTGGCGAAGTATTTGTTTGATTTTAATGTTTTTTTCGTCCCAACAGGGCGGAGTCAGCGGCGACGTGTCCCTGACGGCCTACATCGCCGCTGCCCTGTTGGAGCTGGACCCCGACGTCACTGTGAGACTGATGTTCACTTTCTCCTCCTTCTCCCTCAAGACATGACTAACAAATACTGATGGATTTTTATTCTGTGTGACCTCTCTGAGGCACTTTATTTTTTGCAACTAGTACCAATTTCCAAACAGCTCTGTGTAGTTCTGTGTAGCGACCAGACTTGAGGCCCTTTGCCTCTGCAAGATGACCCTTTCTGTCTGGAAACACTGCCCCTCTCACCGACACGGCCCGACGTCCTCTTTCGTGCGCTCTTCAACGCTCTCTTTCCTCACGGTGGGACAGAAGCCGGTGGTGCGCTGGTGCCTGAGCTGCCTCAGAGAAGCTGCCATTGGCCAGATGGACAACCTGTACACCACAGCCTTGCTGTCCTACACCTTCACCCTGGCCGGAGACGAGCAGATGAGGAGCAGACTCCTCAGGCACCTGGACCAGAGGTGCAACACGCAGGGTAGGACTGTAGAAAAAACATCAAGTAAATGCAAACGTGGTGTTCCAAATATCTGTGTAGAGTGACGGGCACCTCAGTTTAGCCTGGTGGAGCTAACATTGGGTTCATGTTGTGTTTACCATCCGTTCACCAATTGAAAAAATAAAATAAAAAGAAGAAACCTCAGATAGAAAGTCGTCATCAACAGTGCTACATAGCAGCGTGGAGATGTTGAACACAAGATTGGTGCACCACACAGTGATTGTGTGGCTGTTAGGGACACTTGGTCATTTGGCACACAGTTGAGTCAAATTAGTAAGAATGTATTGAACCAATGCATATTCATTTTTTAATTTTAACTAGGAGGTGAATGCATATAAATATACACAAACAGATTCCAGATTGTGATCAAGCTATGAACATGATCAGTATTCCCAACGATCCTTTACCAGTTCTATTCTAGTTCCATTTACTGAATATACTGAATATAAAGACAGACGGAGTCATGGTGACGTGATTCAATTGTTTGCGAGTACCCGTCTTGAAGCCTAGAGATTGGTTTCACGTTCAGCGCCATGTGGAGCGTCCATTTTGAAAGCAAAAGATTAGCTTGTAATATATCCACACTCACAACATTTTACAGTTTTTCAGTCAAAAATTAAACCAGAACAAACAAAATTGGCCTGAAGGCCTATATTAAAGTGTTTTACTCACGACAACGGAAAACAAAAACTACATCCTTTCTGTATTGACAGCAAGTCATTCTCTTTTTGCAACCATTTTTGGCGGTCCCTGCTGGCCAAATGATAGACTACCAATCTTTGGCACTTCCACATTGGCCTCCTTTTTGAAACGGAAGCTCCCTCCATCTTTTTATACAGTCAATGAAACTGAGCCGTCTTCATTTTGCCCCCTAGTTGAAAATAGCGTTCTGCCACTAATTCAGAGTGTCATCAGCGTATACATCAGCTTCCCAAGGCTCAGAATTCTTCCTTCCTTTTTTTTTAAAGTGTCCAAACTTCTGCATGGGTCTCAGTTCCAAGGTATGCAAATTCCTTTTTAAACCTTTGTGGCAGACGGAACGCGACACTGGGAGAGAAGCAGGGCTTCTGGGACAGGCCTGGATTCCCTGGAGGTGGAGATGACCTCCTACGTGCTGCTGGCTCTGCTCTCCGGCCCGCCGATGCCAGACTTTAATCTGGATTACGCCACCAGCATCGTCCGCTGGCTCACGCAGCAGCAGAACCCGTACGGCGGCTTCTCTTCCACGCAGGTGGGATGCTGCAGAGGAGGGCGTCTTAATGGAAATAATGGGAACCCTCGATCCCTCTGACTCTTCCTCCTCCTCCTCCTCCTCCTCCTTCCTGCTTCCTGCTTCTCAGGACACCGTGGTGGCCCTGCAGGCGCTGGCAAAGTACGGCACCACCGTCTACAGCCAAGCCAGCGGAACAACGGTGACGGTGACGTCGCTGGGAGGCCTGACCCGGGAGTTCACTGTGGACCAGAGCAACCGGCTGCTGTACCAGGAGGAGAAGCTGAGCGAGGTCCCGGGAGAGTACACCATCCGGGCCGAGGGGCGGAGCTGCGTGATGGCTCAGGTACGAGCAATCGGTGCACCTTTGAATGTGTGTGTGTGTGTGTGTGTGTGTGTGTGTGTGTGTGTGTGTGTGTGTGTGTGTGTGTGTGTGTGTGTGTGTGTGTGTGTGTGTGTGTGTGTGTGTGTGTGTGTGTGTGTGTGTGTGTGATACATTAGCTTGAGGTTATTGAAGACGTGGGTCTCCTTCTCCACAGATATCGATGCATTACAACATCCCCCCTCCCGCAGACTCCCCCGCCTTCAACATCTCCGCCTTTCCCAGGCCGAGGTGCAACTTGGGCAGGCCTGAGCTCTCGCTCCGGATTGTTGTTGGGTAATGTGTGTGTGTGCGCGCGTGTGCACGCGTCTGTTCTTGTTGATAAATATGCTGTATTATTGATGGTATATTTAACGGACCTCGGTGGCGACCCGCGAGACTGGGAAACCCAGCGCGGTGGCGTTGCATCATACAGACGGTATAGCACAACGCAGATGCGCGGCGTCAGTGTTTACATGCAGCGCAACGCTCGCGGCTAAAGAATGCAAGGCGCTAATGAGAGCAATTGGCCGTTTGATTTATGAGCACAGGCGGAAGGAAGCAGGTTCCTGAATAAAATTCTGTCCTGTACAAAATCAGCCAGCAAACGGGTCTCAAAGGACTCCCGCATTGTGCGGAATTCTCCTTACACTGCTAAGAGCAACGTGTCTCCAGCCCGTCAGTGCACTGTAACATTAATATAAAGTGCGTTTTATTGAAACGGCTCCTCTCACTGGCAGAATCTTAAAGCACTGCTGAACTCCCAACAAACGGGAAAACATCCATCATTGCCTGCTCCACGTGGAATAACGTCTTTGTGATGTCACAAAGGGCATTCCTGGTTTGACGACGCGCCCGCAGCCCGGTGTGCGGTCGGCCACATCTTTTTTGTCCCTTTCAAACATGCTGAAGGTCCAGCAAGTCGTCAGTACAGCAGAAAACAGAATCCAGGCTTGTTTTTGTTTTTGTTTTTTTACAGGAGGTTGTAAACAGAGGGCTAAATATGCTCTTAACAACCATGGCCAAATGCTTCACTGGCATCTGCTACTCAAAATAAAAATCTGACTGGATATAATATGGACCCTCTAGGTTAAACTCTGGGCTCATGGATTTCAGAGGCCTATATTTCACCATTTCAAAGTTTAAGACATTGCATGTTGTCAGGACTGGAATAGAAACTACAGATCTATAATTATTTGAGCTGCAGCGATGACTCGGTCGGTCGGTCGGTCGGTCGGTCAGTCAGATGCTTGTCGTTGCTGTGTGCAGGTACCAGGGCCGGAGAACGGAAACAAACATGGTCATCATCAACATCAAGCTGCTGTCGGGATACGTTGTAGATAAGAGCTCCATAGAAAACGTGAGTTTCACTCTGCAACATCTGGGGCGGGGGCTTGGGGGGTGTGTGTGTGTGTGTGTGTGTATGAGTGCAGTGATGATGGGTGTGCGTTTCAACAGCTGAAGACGACTGGCAAGGGGGTGAAGCGAGTGGACGTGGAGGAAGGATACGTCAACATCTACATAGACGGGGTCGGTGGCTTATTGAGTAATTAGCGCTCCTTGCGTAGTGAATGCATTTTTTGATGTGAACAACTTCACATCTGCATTTTCTCTTTCGGCCGAATATTTTAATTATAATGTGCTTGGCAGGTTCTAAAATCAAATATAAAATCTTGTCTTGAGAGAAACAAACAAACGATCTGCAAATAATGTGGAGTCTTTGATTTAGAGAAGTCTGCGCTCTGTCTGTTTACCAATACTGGTCACAATGACGGTGATAAATGTTTGCTGTGCCTCAGCTGAAGAAGAACACAGAAATGACCTACCTTGTGACGTTGGAGGAGGACCTGCCAGTGAGGAACCTGAAACCAGCTGTGATCAAAGTCTACGACTATTACCAGACAAGTAAGTGCTTCATCATCTCCTCCTCCTCCTCCTCCTCCATCACTGTCTCCACTGTGTCCACTCATCTCTCTCTCTTTGTTTCCCATGTGTGTTTTCAGGCGAGGAGGCCGTCACCGAGTACACCAGCTCCTGTGCAGAGAGTACGTAACTTTGTCCAAGCCTTTTTTTAAAAAATAAGTGCTTTAATCAAGTGACAAGTGTTTCTGATGCAATTAATCCAGACACGGTTTCTATTGGACCCCTAATGGCCTCTTAGATCAGAATATATAAGTAGATATGAGAATTACCAGCTAAGTGCAACGCACACACAACACCACACACACACACACACAAATACACGCGCACACTCACATAGTGCAGCATTGAGTGTACAATGTTTTATCATTATATGCACCTCTTGACTTAGCACTTGAATTCCAAAACATTTAAAAATATATATTAGCATGGTATAATAAATAAATAAATTTTATTTTTATTTTTTTTAACGGAAAAAGCTCTTATTGTAGCCATCTATGTAACTAAGTGTCTCACTTTAAACTAAAAATTGTGTGAATTTCAAATGTGGGAAGATCTATGTCGCTTATAAATATTGCCTCTTTCCAGGCGATACAGTCAACAAGCTGTAATTCAGAAGTCATCGGGGGAAGAAGCACCATGTCAGAAAAAAACTTTTTTTTTTGTGAGCAATTCACATTTTTTTATTTACTTATTTTTTAAAACTAATTTTTTTTGTTTTTTTAACTAATTTGGTTTTCTGCAGCCAGGGCTGAAACAAGCAAAAAGCAAGACAATTGTTCCAGAATTGTTTTGTTGTTGTTTTTCTCTCCAGATATCAACAACAGATCAGATCAGATAAGTCTTAGCTGAGGGTGTCCTCCCCCTCTCAGGTTAGTTTCCGTCATTCAACTACCGAGGCATCGGTGAGGACGGACCGGAGGGCCTTGAAAGGCCCAGTTAAAGAAAAGCAGAGTTCTGAAGGAAAACACCACCAAAACAATGTTAGCCGTCGAGTTGTTGTCAACCTCTGTGCAAGCTAAATATCAAATTAATCGCTCATGTTAATGCTTTTTTTAGTTGTCTCCGATCAGCACGTAAGAAAAATTTTAAATATAGCGGTGCCACAGGGCAAGTGAAGAATTACAGAGTTAACGATGCTTCGTCGTTACAGAACGCTGTGAACATCAAACTATAAATTCAAAGGTCTGCTGGACAGTTCACCTTGCGACATAGATGCAATACATTACATTGTTTTTGAATGAATAATAAGTTGTTTAATAAAGAGTTCCTCTCCACATTCAAGACATCGAAGGGTTTATTTGTGCTGTTTTGTTTTTTAACGACACGCAATATAAATTAGTCATTCCTTCCGTGTTTTTACTTCACTTTAGTTGTCAATGTTTAACTACAAATAATAATAATAATAATAAAAAAAAAAACAAGTAGGAAAGCTGAGCCAAGATCCCCACAGCTTGAGAGAACAGATATTGGTTTAAAGGCTGTTTAAAGTTTTTTTTTTGGCCCACGAAAAAAACAACAACCTACTTTTATAATATGACTTTTTTTTTACATTTTCAGGCATGTTGACATTTTGCATCGTACCACTGCGTCTCATGCTAAACTATCATAGGATGGTCTTATGGTCTTTTCGATGAGTTTCAGGCAGTTTGATTTACCTTTTTTTTTTTCCCCCTCCCCCTCACGCCCGCTAAATAAAACAGCATATAGTATGTTGATTTATGCATTTTTTATGTTGCGGTTTTGCATTGTACCATTTTGTATCATGCTAAACTATCATAGAAGGGTATTTTCAGTAAGTTCTTCTGCAGTTAATTTAAAGTCTAAGGGAGCTTTAACTGGTGGGGCCACAATTGGTTCTAAAATGTGACAGAGAGGCCAGAGCAGGAGCAGATGGATGGAGCGTTTTGGTGACCCACCTGATAGTAGGAAAAAAGGCATATGCGGAAATGGGATATGTCGAAAACATGTGCTTTAATGTCAATGACACACTCACTCACTCTCACACACCCCACACAGTCAGCCATCCATCAGGTATTTGTCCTGGTGAAATCAGGAAGTGCTCTTCAGTTTTGAGGGAGGTCGATGCTCTTTCGTCAGCTGTAGTTAAAGACTACAATAATTATGCTGGCTGCGACTGTGGCTTCCCTTCCGTTCAGCCACTCAATCGTCATATCACCCTTGTGCTAGCTAACAAGAAAAATAAACAACAGCTCACAGCTGGATGACTGAAAAAAAAAAAAGAAGTGGCAGACACTCTGTAACAGCTCTGATTTTAATAGATTTAACCAAGAGAGAGAGAAAAAAAAAATCCATACAGTCCATATGTGAGAGTAACACTTCAGAGACACATAGGGTACCGATAACACAGCATGGTCCGAGTATGGAGTGTGATTGTGTGGATGAGACAAACGTGATCTCCTCTCTAGGAAAGCGGAGGACAGTTCATGAGTGCTGCTGTGTTACTCTTTGTGTGTCCGTCTGTGTGTAGTTTACCTAGTAAAAAATAAAATAAAATAAAGGTAGACTGATACACGGCTACCATACAATTTGAAATGTCTGACAATAAATCTTCTAATATGACAAAAGTAGAAACTGTATTTCATTCCATACAATACTGTTTGATTTTCAAGAAGCACATTATTTCATTCAGCCATCCTCTTTACAGTATATTTAACTCTTTTTCTTTTTTTCTTAAACATACATCGCAACAGTGAGGTTCACGCCACCGACTATCGACAAATTTGATTTAACAGCCTCGCCATTTGAATAGTTTGGTTCGCACATTTACTGTCAAGAGCAACGGTAAAGGCTAGAATACAGAATATATTAAGGTCTCATAACTAGTCTTTTTTTTTTCTTCTCAGGAAATAATCGTCACTATCTGAGGCACAACAACCATAAATTATAATTACTTGTACCGACACATGAAACCAAACAACAGTTCCACATGCTCCGAATATCACAGCACCTCCGTTTCTTATACGACGGGCATTAGCTAAACTGGCGACTCGGAGGTTCCAGAACCGACATCCTGCAGTCAGACCTCGGCACAGTGGGGGAGAATTTCACCAGGCTCAAATCCAGGAGCAAATGTATATTTATTCACATTGACCCCTCCCGCTTATTACAACTGAAAGTACAGAATAGTAATTCTGCAATTCTGGGCAAATTTACGAACTGAAACTTGAAACAATGCTGCGTTCTTTGCCCCAGTGGCCACTGAATGTATTGCAGCCCATTTCCACATAGGCTTACTCGAGCTACAGACGACAGGAAACATTGACTGTTAACAAGGTCAGATTTCATACATGGAGGCTTTAGGGAGAAAAATTCAGACAAGTGGTGGTCATTTTGAACACATGCCAGCTGAATCGCACGATGGTTGAAAGTGCAGAGAGTGGAATTGGCCACCACAAAGCTTTTTGGTAGCGCGTGTCGGCTAACAGGTGACTGGTTGGTCAGAAATTTCGGATTTTTAAACGAATTTCTGTCTGTATACAATTACAGCCTGACTCCACATTGTGATATGGGACCTCTAGCAAACCTGTTCACATACTGGTACACAGTTCAGAGACTCATTGTGTATTTTTGCAGTTGTGGCTACAACACATTGTCAAGGCACGGCTAACTGAATGTCTCCACGACTCCATGTTTTCTTCTTCTTTTTATTTTGTGTTGGTGTAGTCCCTGTGGCGCCATCTTGTGGTGACGTTTTGAGGCTGGCAGTGATTATGGCTGCTTCCCAACATAAGCAGCCATAAGTGATCAATTAGCTAAAGGCTACATGGCAACTAGAAGAGCGGTTATTTCTTCTTCTTCTTCTTCTTCTTCTTCTTCTTCTTCTTCCAGGTTTATGTCTAACGCAGACATGAACAGTTTAAACCTTGCGTCGGCAACACGGTGGCACAAGACTGTGAAGCATTCCTGCTCCTCTAATTCAGACCAGCAGTGTGAGGTTGCTGCTGCTGCTGCTGCTACGGTTAGACCAGTATGCAAATGAAGAATCTCATCCATCTACATGCTGAAGCTAACACCGGGGATGGCCGCGTCTTGTTGCATTGCATACATTGAAAATGAATTTCAATAAATTATAGGTTTTTAGAGATCTGCATTCGGTTGAATGCAGATCAAAACGATTCAAACTAGCATTTGTAGAGAGATTTGAGAGTGGGTGAAATTGAAGAGTGATTTTGGTGGAGCTTAGCATGAAGACTGGAAGCAGTGGTAGAAATCAGCGAAAGAATATCCTTTTAGAGTGACTTTTGTAGCATTTCTTGGTAAAAACCTGCGCCAGGCCAGCTATTACTCTTTACTTCCTGTCTCCACGCTGAGCTAACCCTCCTCCGAAGCCCCTCCACCTCAGGAGAAAAACAAAATGTCTTTTTTTTTTTTTAATTTAACGTTACGAGTACATCTGAGTTATGCGTTCCTAAATATTTAACGTTAAAGTCAAACCTAGCGATGCCGGTTCTTAAAATTTCATGTATTTATCTTTTGCCTTTAACTTCGGGGTCTTTTAAAAACAGCGCAACAGCTAAAAAAATACGAGCCGGCGCTACCGACCGAGAGAGAATTGATGAGAATCCTGAGTTGCGGTGGGTCAACAGAACGCCTCCAGTTACTTTGGTAAGCTTACGTGAAGTAATGTGAAGCGATCGGTCAGGTGAAGCTCTGGATGTCGATGTGCACTGCCCTGAAAAGGTCACTGCTGTCTCGTGTTTAACTGTTAGAAGAGTCGCACAACATTTAATCCTACCTCCATTCTGTCTGACTAGCGATATTTCTCAGAGATCCATACATATTAAATAATATTCTCTGAAATGATAAAAAAAAAAAAAAAAAAAAAGTGTGAGTTGATTACGCCGTTCGACCGTAGATCTCTTCAAACCCATTCAGTCGTGGTTCAACACGTTAAGAAAACATTGGCATCGCGTGATTTTGGCAATTTTCTCTATAAAATAAGGAAAAAGAAAAAAAGAGAGAGAAATGATACAAAAAAAAAGTTTAACAAACTTTAAACTACAAGATCTCCATTTGGCAATATAGAAAGGCTTTTGAAAAGTCTTTTACAGGTGTACATTTTGGTTTATATACATACGTGTGTTTAGCGTGTGTGTGTGTGTGTGTGCGCCCTCCGAAGGCTCCCTTTTTCAATCCGAACAGAGTAATGTCGAAACGCAGTTAAAAAAACACAAAGGTGAAAAGTTCTACAAAGTAAAATGTAGGTGATTAAAAATGGTGAGTGAACACGAGGCGTCGTCTCCATCGGGGGGGGTGCGGGGGGCTGGAAGTCCAGGAGTCCGTGACGGGAGGGTCCCTGCCGATTAACCGTGCGCTCCGTCGCCCCCCTCAGTTCATGAACTGCGTGTATCCCTCGGCACCGGTGACGATCACGTCCATCCAGATCCTCATGGCCTCGGCCGACGGGGCCACCACGTAGTAGAGGCGGTCGTGGGTCTTCACGCAGAAGGTCAGCGAGGGGTTGGGGCTCTGCGGGTCACATGACACAGGAGGATTTCCTGTCATTTAAAAGGCACGCTTCATCTTGTGATGGCCGTTACAGCTTATTAAAGGTTAAAGTGTGAAATAAATGGAGATTTAGAGAAGAAAGGGCGACATCAAGTGGTTACATTTTAGATCACAGCGCTTTTTCACTCCCCCTCCCTCTCCCGAGGTCGCCGGTGAACTACGGTGGCCTTCGCACACAAACCTGGTCACCTCGTCCTCCTCCTTCGCTGGTTCCTTTGAAGATGCGAGCAGTCACCCTAATTACAAAACGCGCTGTCAGGCAGATGGATTGTCCACGCTAGGCTTCCTTAGAAATATGGCGGCGCAAGATGGAACTGGGAGCAAGACTCTTGATCTATATAGAGTCTCACATGTTGATAAAAAACTGTTCTAAGGGTTTTACTTTTTGTACTACGATTATACACTTTTATTAACGTAATTATGGGTAGTATGTAAAGATTTTACCAATAATAAAATCAGAAATCATATTTTACACGCTCAACCTTTGTGTCGAACCAATGTGTCGCAATTAAAGTCTGCTGTGTGCCACTGAAACTGCATCTCCCATGATGGATCTTGACATCTGGAAACCCGCACAGGGACGACCACTAGATTCCTGCGTTACCATCAGATCTGAACTGGTTCATTGATTAATTGACTCGATTGATCGATTAATTTTTCTGTAAAATTGTGCAATTTTCCTGAATCAGAGCCTAGCTTCCTAAATGTCGTTGCCGCTAAACATCTGTCCCTCTGCCGAGTTTGACAGGACACCAAGAACATTTTTATACGTCCTGTTGCTTGATTTACTATGTTTACGAGTTACTATGGGTTTTTTTGGTTGTCGTTCTAGCTGGTTTTGGAATTAAGGACACGTTGTTTGTCCTTTTCTAGACACGTCTTTTCACATTTTTGCAACTTCTTTCGCTATTGAAGCCTTTATTTGAATCAAATCAAAGAAATGGTCGACAGACAAAAATAATCAATAGCAATAGTTTACCTTATACTATCAGTTGAGTTTTTTGTTTGAGGCAAGTGATGCAGTAGAAAGAATGTTTAATTAAAGAAACTTGATGGATATTTTGACGAAATCCGTTTTGAAGAAGTTCGGTCTTTCATTTAGGAATTCAGGACTAATATGAGTTTCTTGACCGGATCGATCATTGACTAACTGAACTATGCGCTCGCTCATATTTGCATACGCACGTGCAAGACTCGCGACTTAAATGAGTAACAAATCAAAATGCGGAGACGGCTTCCTGTCACCGCTTCCTGTCACGCTCCGACTCCCAGCCCTCCGGCTGTTCCACGCCGCTAAAAATAATTTCCAAAGTGCAAAAACTAAGCAGGCGCTGGAAGACGGCACAATGAGGATCGATTTCAGCCCCGTATTTAATGTTTATTTATGGGGCCGCTTGGATTCAATATATGCTGCGCGCGAGGCATAAAGTGCAACCGAGACGGCGGTCTGCTGGAGCCGCCGAGGCTTCCAGACAACAGAAATGGGACCGAATTCCACTTTCAGATGAGTGTCCTGCCTTCTCAGATATTCACTGATGGTTGTCTGAAGACGAGCTGATGTAACACAATGGTAAACACGCGGCCGTCCCAGTTCCTTCAAAACGCAACATGTCAATACGGCACTTTCTTCTTCTTTTTTTTTAACCAGTGTCAATCTTTGTGAAATGGGTGTCTGTCTTGTCATTTTAATTAGACTGGCCGTTATGCACATTATGGGTGACACACGGAAACACGTCCTTGTTTTAAAGATACAGAGACTTTTCATGGCCAAAAAAAAAATGCTGTTTGAAAGGGTTCACGAAACGAAAAGTCATTAATAGAACTATAGTGATATTTATCAAAGAACATATATTAGTCCTACTTAAATATGAGACTCAAACTGGGCAAAATCCTGCCTCCATGCAAAAATGTATCATTCATCAGAAAAAACAAAACAACAACAACGAACTTTGAGAGTCGCTATTCTCTTTGTAGCTCGTCAGAGCAGCCAGACAGCTGGAAAAATAGATTTCACCCATGCAGGCGCATCGCTTCGCCCTGCTTTAACCACCGACTCTGTGTGTTCGCTAAGTGCAGCAGACTTTCAAGTCTTCATTTGAAATGTGACGCTGGAAATGACAAGAACGCGCGTTTCTCTCACACACACACACACACACTAAACAACAAACAAAAAAAATGAAAATCAAAGTTGATGGGAGCCGCGCAGTTAGTGAGGGTGCGCTGCGACAGGCCATCCAACACACACACACACACACACACACACAGAGAGAGAAGATAAGGAGGCAGCAGCTCAGCTCAATGTTGGAGGCGGGGGGGCGAGAGGAGGGGGGGGGGGGGAGGTGGGCGCCTTGACATGTAAGTCGAGTCTGCCTGACGATAAAGAACAGACGTGTGTCAAGAACAAGGAATGAAAAAAAAAAAAAGAGCCTTCGCCTACGGATGAAAGGACGCGCGCACTTCCTGAGCAGGATAGCGGCCATCAGAGTGAGACGATGGCCGAGCGCGGCCGCGCCGCCGCCAGGCCTCGGCAGGGGGGAAGCAGGAGACGCGCAGAGCGGTCTGGTTTGGGCTGGTTGACTTCACCTACGTTTTCAAGTTGTTCTCCTCCCTCCATTTATCGGACGTGCGCCACAACACAAACTGGGGGAAGTCAGCCCCTTCGTGACGTCACAAAGGGCCGGGACACCTCACTGCTGGAACCGGGCCCAGGTCTCTGTTGTTACCTGCTCACAAACACGTTAAGGCTACGACTAGAGTCACGCTAAAAGCTGAACAAATTTCCCCTAGAGGCTCAAAATCAGCAGTAAACATGCAGTCTTTACGTTAATTAATCACGTGAGGCCTAAATCCATTATAAATCTTAAACTAGGTGTAGGATGGGTCCTTTAAATTAGAAAACGCGATAAAAAAAGGCAATTTGCTCCGCTTCCCAGACACAGAGAGATTCCCGTCCACGACCACTCGATTGGTCGGGAGCCCCCGCTGGGAGCACTGGGTTGGTCGGTACGAGCCGGGCGGGGATTATGGGGATGGCGCGGTTTAAAAAGTACAGAAAGTAAATCGTGTCAGTCTGAGGTCAGAGCAGACGAGCGCTTCGCCGCCGCTCCTCTGGCGGCTGCGCGGCGCACGTCAGTCAGCAGGGTGCACGGAAACAGTCAAGGTGAACGATCCCGTCAGGAGGCAGCGGCCGGAAACAGTGGAAAAAGAGAGAGAGAGAGAGAGAGGAAGCAGCGGGTTACCTTTGTGGCGCTGCGGAGGTGATCGTAGTAGACCTCTTCTATGGCCTGGAAGTAGATCACACCCTTCAGCTTGGTCTCGTGTTTGTCTGCGGGAGGAAAGCAGATGCCTTGGTTTAGAGAACCACTGTGCCGTGAGAGCAGTGTCGGGCGTGCCGGGGAAAATTACACAATTTCACTTGATTGGTCTGAAAAATATTAATAATACTACGGTGTGAAGTGACTGTGCTTTAAAAGGAAAGTAAGCCAATTGTCCACCCTCAGTTCCTCCCAGCAGCTTTGTGTGCATCTAAACCAGGGGTGGGCAAACTTTCTGAGTGGTGAGGTCACAATGGGTTCTAAAACATGACGGAGGCGCTGGAGCAGCAGCAGATGGATGGAGTGTTTGGTGACCCAGCTCATAGGAGAAAAAAAATTATCATTAGATATGTATAAAAAAAAAAAAAAAAAAAAAACGTGTTTTAATGTCAATTGAAAATGAACATCAAATATCTATTTTTGAAGCCCCACGTTAGCTCTTTATTGAAATGACTCTTAAAACACAGAAAAAATTGATTAAATACAGCTATTTTATGACTTACTCTGAATTTCTTCCAAGTTTGACGGGCCGGATTAAAAAGCTCACCGGGCCGCAAATGGCCCCCAGGCCGTAGTTTGCCCACGTCTGATCTTAACAGACCAAGATTTCCCACTGAGTCAGTATAAATAAATTAAAAATGGTAAATGGACTGCACTTAATAGAGTGCTTTCCAGCACCTTCACGGTACCCCAAAGCGCTTTACAATGGCCTTTCATTCACCCATTTAAACTAAGAGACTATATTGTCATTATTAGGATACAAAGTGTCCTGTTATAATATTTGTTGGCTTGGTGTTGGTTTGCCATTGGACTTTTTTTCAATGCAAAAAATGGCGGCCAACTTTTCCTGGCGCTGTCAGGTCAACGTCGTGGCGAGCGGTGATGGGGGGTGGGAGGGGCGCACCTGATAGGTCAGTTTTTTTGTTAAAAAAAAAAAGAAAATAGGAAGAGGGGGTGAGCGTCAAACTTTGATCGCGGCCAATTTCTGGCTGGTTGGCGGTGATGGATGGAAAAAGACAAGCGCAGCACTTTTTTGCTGTGTTTTTGTAAGGAAAAAAAAAAAAAAAAAAAAAAAAAGCGATCGGGGGTTGGTGGTGTGTGTGTGTGTGTGGGGAAGCCTCCTCATTGTATTTTCACACTTGACTGCATTCTTACGCTACTCCGGCACATCATTGCAGTTTGTTTCATCAGCCGCTGCAGAAGTGCAGCAGCAAGGAAGCGGTGGGGGGAACTCGGCTACCCATCCTCTACCTCCGGGCGCAAAAACACTCCGCGAGCAGCCCAACTTAAAGAGTAGTAAGGTGGTGGGAGCCGCAGCCGCAGCTTCATTTCGAGGAACAACAATTTTTTTTTTTTTTTTTTGCCCCCCTAACCCACCCAGCCTCCAAACCCCCCCCCCCCTTTCACCGCCGCTATTATCCGCTAATGACCTCTTTAGCATTCAAACAGCCCCGACGTTCACATCTCATTCGGCCGCATCTAAACTGCCAGAGGTGCAGGTTTTCCTTTCTTTTCTTTGTTTTTTTTTTATATCCCCCCATTCCTCTCCTTCCCCTCGGATGATCGGCGGGAATTAGCAGGGCTCATGACTTATGCGCCCCTCCCCCCGCCTCGCGCTCCTCAGTGGTTCCAAGGTCAAGAGACAAGGGCGGGCATCATCTTAAGCGAGGTGTGTGTGTGTGTGTGTGTGTGTGTGTGTGTCGGGGGTTGGTGGTGGTGGTGTGGGGGGAGTGCCCCTCGGAGAGCGCCGCGCGCATTTCAACTAGCGCCGGTGTAATCTCAGCGCACCTCCCCGCGCCCTGGCTCGCTTTCAACAAGGTGCCGCTTTTAAAAGGCTTTAAGCGGCGGCACTTCAAAGGCCCCCCCCCCCGACAGCCAACCGACGAGCCAACCGACGAACGAACCGGCGTCCCAGAGCTCGCAGCGCCAAACATTTACACCGGCACGTTCTCTTCAGATGACACGTCTGCTGCCGCCGCCGCCGCCGCCGCTCAAGGACGCTTGTCCCGTCTGCCAGTCATCTGAGGGGGCCAACTTCACATGTGAGGATTAAATAATGATTAAAAAAAAAACGCAGACGCTTCGCGACGGTGAACTTTGGACTTTTTTTTTCTGCGACGTCTGGCTCCGACGTGGGAAAAACAATCGCTAGTTTTTCCGCACAGGAGATCTTCCAGGGTGAAAGTTGGTTTAATTGATCGCGTTGCCGTTGCTCGACTGTCCACGGTGACGCGCGGCCGCTGCTGGAACACCAACGCATCGGCTGCGATGTGACGCGAAGAGATATTAGATGCTGCAGTTGTAATTGAGGTTGATTTTTCTTTTTTTATTTTTTTAACCTGAACCTCAAAGGAGGCTCTTAAGGTGTCAAAACCAAAGGTCGGAGGTAACAAAGTGCAAATCCTTTGTCACTATACGTAGATTTTTCAAGTATCTGTACTTTACTTGAGTATTTCTTTTTCTGACCACTTTTTAATTTTAGTCTGTACATTTGAACACAAATATCTGTACTTTCCACTCCTTATAATGGAAAGATATGCTTGTCACTTCTGTGTTTAAAGTGTTTACAATATGGTATTGTGTTGTTCCATATAAAAGTGGATCATATTTTAGAGTGAGATTGTTTTAGAGTACCTTTGCTTTAAGGGTCACTGTTTAGTATGTTTTCAGTAGAGAAATGAATGAGAAAAATAACAATGTAGAAAATAACATTGGTTATTGTAATTAAAAGTGGAAATGTCCAATAATGTCTCACTGGTTATAACATTGGCCATTACTGCTTACCAATTGGTTGTGATGCAGATGGGAAAAAAAAAAAAAAAACAAGTTCAAAAAAGAGTACAAAAGGTGCTCATCAAAACCTAAAATATTTCTGTCAGAACTTCTTCATTTTTGCAAAATCATCAACAAATGTACCAAAAACACTTTTAAACTCGCAGGCGCTGCGGGGATTTAAATCAAGGCGTCTTCTTACCGACGTAGTAGGAGAAGGTCCTTTTGAGGCGGTCAAAGACGAACCAGCGCTTCTTCCAGGACTTGATCTTGCCGCCCATCTTCACCAGGTAGCCCTTACACATCTTCTCGGTGAGGATGACCTGGTAGCAGGTGTCCACGCTGTGGCCCGACGACTCCACGTGGGAGCGGAGGTCGAACTCCTCTTTCCTGATGGGCAGGTAGCGGGTCATCGGCCGGGCCTGCAGGAGCAGGAGCAGCGAGAGCTTCAAATATCAGCGTGGTGATCAGGCGCAGCGCTGTGTGGACCGGGCCCGTTGATTCAGCAGCGGGAAAAAAAAGCTTTCAACGTTTTCGCTCATTAAAAATTTACCAGTTTTCTGTGTTTCAAAATGTTTGACTGCATCAGAGGCAAACAAAAAGGAAATTGTTTCGTTGTTTATTGTTATTAAAACATATTAAGAAAACTACATTTTGGTAGTTCTTATTCTATGGGTGTGTTGCAAAGGACGTCATCTTGCTGAAACATCCAGTTCTGAGCTGGACGGAACAGTGCACGAGCAGCATGCGGGTAAATGTTGGTGACTTCACTAAAACGAAGTGCACTTGGAGACTTCAGGCTGATTCTTAGCCCAATACAGTACATTAGAAATGCATGAAGTGTCCAAAAACATTTTTTCCACCACTGTAATATGCTAAAATATACCAGTGTTCTCTCCCAATAATTTCTCTAAGAATTTCTCCAGAATTGAAAAAAGTCCATGCTGAACTTCTTCTGCTTGTTCCACTTCTCAGGAACAAGTTTGCTAAAACACACACAGCTCTAGATATCAGCTCCTAGTGATGTCAGGAAGGGCAACAATACCTCTCCTGTTTATTTTACCCGGAGGCCACAATGTGGCAGCTTCATTTAGTCAACATTTCCTTATCTCGGGCTTTGTGTCTAGACCTCCAACCGCCAGGGGGCAGTGTTTGCAAAGCATACAGGCGGACAGGAGCCAGTAGCTTTGCAACAGCCTCCTACCTGCTGATACATGAAATCACAATTTACTGAATCACAACCCTTGTGCTGTGATTGTAAGGGGCCAATACCAAGACCAACATGGGTTGAATGTGGAATATTTATTATATTCATAATCCTCTTTTTTTCTACAACTGGTGTTTGCTTGAAGGGGCAAAAAAAAAAATTCTACTTGCTGTTTTTTTTTTTTTTTTTTTTTTGTGTAGCTTAAAGGAGGACTTGATTGCATGTCCAGCCTGGACCATTTTTTCTGGCTCCTCTCTCTCTCTGCTCTTATTGCCCGGCAGGTTTGATGTGCTGTGCAGGTGTCTGTTATTCCGAGCAGCCCACCGGTGTGCCAACCTCTGCCACATTCCCGGCGCCCAGACAGACGGAGTCGTTTTACGCACTCGGGCCGTGGCAAATTCAATTACGCCTCATTTCACTGACCTGGGAGAAGTTCTTGGCCCTCATCTTGACCTCTTTCTCCACGAGCTGCTGCCGGTGGAAGGTTTCATCCTGCAGCCTCTTCTCCGCCTCCTCCCTCCTCCTCCTCTCCTCCTCCAGCATCTGACGGCGAGCCAGGCTCTCCCGCTCCTGGAGGACAGGGCTTTCATTAAATATTTTTTTTGATCTGTGCGCCGAGAAAAAAAAAAAGAAAGAAAAAGGAAAAAAAAAAAAAAAACCCACGTGCTCGTCTCTCTCACCCTGCGTCCAGAACTCAGCTTGACATTCATACATTTATGCACTTCTTTTCCCTGCTGAGAGCCGCTGGCCACCGGCCGGCTTTTAAAAGAGGAGCTTTTAGCTATTTGCAGAAGTAATACGCACGGCACCACAAGGGTGCGTACGAGGCAGAAAAGGAATGCCAAAGACAAGATGCAAGAATTTGAAAGAGTATCATTAGTGTTGAAGATTCCAAGTTTTTGACACGGTTCGAGGAGACAGAGGAGGACTTTGCCAAACTATTCTGTTTGAACACTCCTGCTGGATTTAACAGCTCTGCTCAAATACTAACAAGGCTCCAGTGTTGCGGAGTAATGAATTACATGCAATGTACTCTAATCTAATTTAATGACCCAATAAAGATAATTGCAATCAGTCACATTACTGGAAGAAATAAAATATGTAACTAAATTAGCTTTTTGTGGAATTATTCATCATGATTACATTTTTAATTACATCGGACAAATTTTACAAAAAAAAAAAAAAAAAAAATTGTAAAATTTTGTTTGATCATTTTATTTTTGTTGCTTTGCATGGTTTTCCTGTGCACTGGCTTGGTACGAGCGCCACCCTTTTCCAAGTTTCATACTATTCTGACACGTCTATTTGCTTCTGCTGTCAAGTTGGGAATTGCAGCGCCCCCTACCGCTCGCCTGCCAGCTGAATTAACTCTCTCTGCTTTGCTGGGAGCTTAAGGTCTAAGCAGTTGAGAACATGTATTCAAAATTTAGAAAAGTGATCAAAATGTAATCAAATGTAATTAGTTACATTACTTTGAGAGTTCTGCTATTACATTGTCATGACGGTAACTTGTAACTGTAACCAATTACATTTGCAAAGCAATCATCCCATCGCTGCAAGGTTCTACAAGTGACTTCGAATTCTGATCTGATGCTTCTTTAGTTGCACGAAAATGCTGTCCAACGTTGAAAAATGAGCAAAAAAAAAAAAATCAATCAATCAAAAAATCTCAATTCTGATTTATGAGTTTTGCAGCACCGAGGACCACGACAAAACGAGGGGGGGGGGGGCGGCGGGGCAGCTCATCGATTGGATCATCTTTCGATCTCTATCAAGGCGCCAAGAAGAGGAACACGGAGGGGCGACAAAAAAAATGAATGCATGGCCGAGGTCTCCGCCCTCCATTATGTCAGAGCTATCGACGGAGGCGGCGGCGGAACTCTCATCAATCAGCGGCCTTGTGATCGCGTCTTACCCGTGACTCAATAAGTCTGGCTTTCTCCAGCTGCGCCTCCTTCAGCATTTTCTCCATCTCCTCGATCTTCAGCACGTCCACGCCTCCGACGCTGCGGTCACACGCAACAACACAAACAAGAGTGAGGCGCAGGTCCTGGACATACACCACAACTGACTGACTATTGCAGTTAGAGATTTCAAAGTTCCAGTTTTAATGTCGAGAGTATTCAGTCTCATCTTTGACCTTTTAAAAAAAACAAAATGCTTGAAAATCATTCCGAGTATGTGTTCTGATTTCACTTTTTCTATTTTAGCCTAGTCCCAGCAAGGCTGGAGGTTGTTTTCCTGTTTTGCAAAGATTCTAGGTGTGAGCAGCAGAGACAGAAACTGGACTTAGGTCAGTTTATCAAAAATGTGCACATACGTATCGGCAAAAAATGTAGCGAAAAACCAACTGCTTTGGCGCTGGGTTGTCCTCATAGTGCGAGCAGGCTGCAAGTAACAAATTACTGGTTTATTTGACACCTGGTGGCAGCCTGGTTTTATCCACATTTCCCTTTGCGACGTTATCTTTTAACCAGCGCTTTAAATGTAAACCTTCGACAGCAAGGTGGCAGTGTTTGCAATGCGGACAAGCGCTTTGACTTGTGGCCCTTTGACGCACCAGCTTATTCATGGAGGGAGTTTTTTTTTTTTTTTTAGCGACATGCTTTTCAAAAAAACGATTCGCTGACTTCTTTACGCTAATATTGTGTTCGAGATTTATCAATATGCCAAATGAACAAAGGGATCCGGAGGATCGCTGGGTCGCCCGAAGCTCGATCACGCTTCCTAAAGGCAACCTTTCAAGACAGGAAGAAGGTCGACAGAAGATTAGTGCCGTGACTGGTTGAGTGACAGGAGCTGCTCTTTCAGGTTGCAGAAAAATGGCAGAGAAAAGCGGCACAGCAACCTTTGTGATTGTAATGTAATCCCCCCTTTGCAAGGCTGAGGCTTTAGAGCCACGACAAAAAACATGTGGAGCGACTGACGCGCAGCTACGACGCAGTGGCATCCAGGCCGACGCTGCGGCGAGCTGCCGTTTCCTCCCTCCGGTCGCCGCTGCTCGTTTCACCAAATATCCCATTAATGTTAAATCATGCGACGTGACTGATTTGTCGGTGGGTCCTGTTAAACTAGCTGCTGCTGTGAGTCCCAGACACAGTTTGGCCTCATGCGAACAGATGGAGTGGAGACGAACAAACGCGCGGACGGAGAGTCGGCCTGCTGAGTGACGGATGCTTCTGTGTGGAAATGACTTTTATGCTGTTAATTTAGATTAGAGCTCTGAGACTTCATCAATAGAAAAGTGATACAGTCTGCGTGACAATCCTTCGTTACCAACACGACAGGCAAATTCAGTTTTTTTGCCCCTGTGGCTTTTAACTTTTTGCTGGATTCAATGAGAGTCCGCTCAAGAATTCCAATCATCCAATCTTGAAAAATCTTGAAAGGTCCAGTGTGTAATATTTGGCTTGATTTATGATTTTCATATTGGAAAAAACTCAATATACTGCCTGTAAATACATTAATAAAAGTGGATACTCACAGTACAAGAAAAGTAATTTGGTTTTCCTACCCATAGAACGGTTCTTAGATACATAAATGTATATACGTAGAGCAATGAGGGTCTTGCTCCCAGTTAGCTGCCATATTTCTAAGGAAGCCTGGTGTGGACAATCCAGCTGCCTGACAGTGTGCTTCGTAATTAGAGTGACTGCTTGCGTCTTCAAATAAACCAACAAAGAAGACGGTGGACGAGCTATCCAGGTTTGGGTGAGCAGGCCACCGTAGCTCACCGACAAGCCCAGGAGGGGGAGAGAGAGTGAAAGAGCGCTGAAATCTAAAATGTAACCACTCGATGTCGCTGTTTCTTCTTCAAAACCTCCATCCTTTGCACACCTCGCAGAAACCTCTCAGTTCAAGTGTGACTGTGCCGCGTACCTGGACATGTTGTCTGGGGAGCAGGCCGAGTTGTTGCCCGTGGACACGCTGGTGTCCACGCTGTCCGAGCTCTCCAGGCTCAGCGTGTCGTAGGGCTGCTCCCCGGCTGCCGGCGGCTGGTGGTGCAGGATGGAGTGGTGGACCAGGGGCGGCGGGGTGGCCATGGCCGTGGAGGAGCAGAAGGAGGAGGAGGGCGAGGAGGAGGAGGGCGGGGTCAGCAGGTGGGTCTGGGAGCCGTGCAGCGCCTCCCACTGGCACTGGGCCTCGGCCGCCGCCCTCTGCTTGAGCTCGGCCAGGCGGCGACGCTGCTCCTCGATGACCTGCTGACCTGGGGAGGGAGTGGATGGGGTCACAGGGTCAAATTGGGTCGGTGGGGGGGGGTCGTGATTTTGACTGACCACCGCAGTTGCACCCATCATGCCCAACACCAGAGCCGCACACCTTCACCGTCCCACCGGACCATGCAACCGCACATGACCAGGATGTGCGTCGTTAGCATGACAAACACCGGCGCCGGCCGTCCCGTCACCCTCGAACCAGCTCTGCCTAACCTCGCGAAACCTCCGCATCCACGCTGGCTGGCCGCGGAGTCGCGCACGCGCTACTCGCAGAGTCGATAGCTCGACAGGGAGGAGCTCACCGAAACGCTCAACATGCAAGATTTATTCTCCAGCGGCGGGAACGTTCACAGATGATTTATGGAAGAAGAAAGGGCCGTCCGACGAGATGAAAAGAAACCTTTGGGCCAAAAAAAAAGGGTTGGGTGTGGCGGGGTGGAGGTTGGAGGAGGAGGGTGGCGGAGCGGGTGGCGGGGGGGTTAACGACACACCGGGGGGATGGAAGAAAGGAGGAGGAGGATGAGGAGGGTTATGTGAAGGCGGCGTCTGAAGTTAATAGTCGTTCTGGATAAATCCATAAAAGTAACCTGCCCGACCGGCATTGATTGTGGAATTTTTAAGGTCGAGGCAGTTTTTTTTTTTCTTTCTTTCTTTTTTTAACTTGCGCCTCATCCAGAAGGCTGCTGCTTCGAAAACTTTCAAATTATCTCGTAGTTGGACGAGGAGGCGAAGTCCTCGCGCTACGCGTCTACAAAGAGCTTCGCAGGGGGTCAAATCGGGAGCTGCTCGCGCGTGCATCATTTCATTTCAGACGCCACATGCACGGGGAGGAGGCGGGGAGGGGGGAACAGGGGGGGAAATTCCAGCAGAGCACAAAAAAAAAAAAACATAAAGAAAGCAAGCGGCAGTCCCGGTCGCAGCCGTCCGTCTACCTGCTGATCTTTGGTCGCTCTGCCGGCGACTCTGAGGCCCTGTGGTGCAGCAGCGCGGGAGAGTCCGCACACAAACACAAAGTTACATGGAGAACAGCAGAGCGACAGACACACAAAAAAAAAAATAAAAATAAAAGGGACGTCTCGCCCAGCAGCCGTGGGCGACAACCTGCTGAGCTAATCTTTTTTGTGTGTTGTTTAGTTGTGTTTTTTCCACAACAATAGGCACCCTCGAATCTGTCGCACACTTATAATTAAAGCACTAATCGAGGAATAACGAGAGGACAAGTTGTCTAACGGCACCCCGGCTACTGCGTCTATTAAGCGGTGGATTAGCATCTCCTAGCTAGCAGCCGCCGCTCCGGCACGTTAACGATGGTGATTTAGCTCGATTCTTCTCCTCTTCGCACATCAAAGTGCGGCAGTTGCCCAAGCTCACTTTAATTAGCGCGCTCTCTTTGTTTTCCGCAGCCTCATTTTTTTTTTTTTTCTCGGCGCGATCCACTTCGAGCAACATTAAGCGCCTGGAATGTGCAGCGCAAATACAAGCCCATCGCAGTTGTAATTGTTATTTGCTCAATCTCTTTGGAACGGTTACATATTTCAACCGGTGTTTAGAGCGGAGCTTTGAAAAGGAGCCGTTTGACGGCGGCGGCGGCGGCGTGATTGGAGCGAACTCCATTCGGCTTTTGCAGCCCATCTTTAGCAGCCAGTTTGCGGCAAGTTTGCTGCTGGGCATGTAATCAAGACGTCCATTTACCCACTTTGGCGCCTTTGCCTAAATAGGAAAATGACAAAATTGAGGGTTTGGTCACATGTTGCAGATAGCTTTCACCCTGAGGAAAAGACAGCAAATTGTTTTAACTGAGGACACCAGCTCCAAATAATTAAACTCTTAAAAGCGAGAGGGATAAAGGTGACGTTCCCAAGTTGTTTTTCTTCTTTTTTGTAAAAAAGAAAATCTTATCATGTTTCTAGACGTTAAAGAGCCTCCCCTCGATATAATAAAGACGGAAAAAGTGTGCTTTAAAGAGCACAGTGACAGTGGCGTGCGCTGAAAGTAATTTCAATTGACAATAAATGAGAGTATGTCTATGTGTATGGAAGTCTAATACAGTTTTTCTGGGTATTTGCCAAGTATACTTGTACATACAGCTAATCAGATAGAATAGAGCCACTGTGTGTCGAAAATCTATTTAATGTTTTTCTTGTTGTGTTTTTATTGAAATAACTCAGTGGTGATGGTGCGTTGTCAAAATAAATTAAAAAAAATCTATGTATCTATCTGTCTATCTATCTATCTATCTATCTATCTATCTATCTATCTATCTATCTATCTATCTATCTATCCATCTATTGGTCTATCTAATCACTAAATCATTCCGATCCTGCTCTCTCTCTCTGTTACCTTTCTGCTGCAGAGCGAGCTGTCTCTTGGTTTCGATGTCCTGCAGCGTCGCAGCCAGGTTCCTGGGCAGGCTACCGGTATTGTTGGCCGCCAGCAGGGGGCTCTGATGGGTCAGGGGAAATAGACAGAACATTGCGCTAAAGAGAGTGAATCATTTATGACTGACAAGAAAAACAAAACGGGCATTGATCCGCACCTTTGAGCTGGAGTTTCGTCCCAGCGTCGCTGCTCCGTGCGGCAGAGGGGACGCCGAACCCGAGCGGGGCTGGTGGGGAGACAGACCCGAGTCACTGTCCAGCTTAGAGCGGAAAACCTGAGGGAGAAAGAGCAGAGCGGTCTCAGGCCACAGGCTGCTACGAGTTAATGAGGAGGCTGGAGGCCCCGCCGTGGGCGAGTTGGGACCACCTGTGGGAAAACGTTGGTTAGAGGCACAGCTGAACGAACCGATTATGAATGAGTGGAATGGGATAATTTGCTCTCAGGTTGGAAGTTTACATATTATGTCAGAAGTTGCATTTGTGTACAGTGGGAAATATAACAGCTTCCAGGTAGCATTGAAGCCGTTGTCCTGCTGCTTCTAGTCGTTTTGCATTCATTGTAGACACTGAAGAACCTGCACCAGCAATTAGGAGCCATTAGCCGTCTAATAACAAAACTGAGTTACTTATTTGTATTCATTTTATTTTGTTTACTATTCCTTCCTTAACTTGCACAGACACACACATCGACCTTGAATTTGCCAGCCGGCAGAAAGGAAGAGTTCAAAAACGGAAGAGGCAGAACTGAATGAAAGCCTGAATGAGGAAAAATGAAGGAGGAGGAGGAGGAGAAGAAGAAGAAGAAGAAGAAGAGGCCCTCTACCTGCAGCGCCGACCTGCGGCCCGGCAGCGACTTGAGCGGCAGAGCGGGAGAAGAGAGCGGGCTGGAGCCAGCCATCAGCTCCTGGTACCAGCGCTCCAAGTCTAGCTTGGAGAAGGGAGGCCTGCTGCTCTCACACTGGTACTGGAGAGCGAGCAGAAGAGCGAAGGAGACAGGGTGGAAGGAAAAAAAAACACACACACACACACAAGCAAAGACAAGAGCAGATTAGCAGCACTCAGAGGCGGCGCGGGGAGGGTGGAAACATTTGTCTTGGACGCGTTGAAAAGCTGTAATTATGGTGTTTTTAGGCATTGAAAATGATTTTTAAATACCTTCAACACATTATTGTTGTCAGCGGCATTATGCCCCGCACCCTCCGGCTGCTTTATCCCTGTTTTACATGTCTCTATTCTAATTCTACAAGGCGGCTGGTGCAGCGGTGACCCAGTTTCCCGTAAGAACATTAAAGTTTCCATCCCATTTTGATGTTTCACTTTAACCGCCGAGCACGCGGAGAACAGAGAGCCACGTTTGTTTGTTTTACTGCTACTTTCTCATCTGTATTTGTCTTTGAGCTTTTAAGAACTTTCTCCTTTCATTCTGAAATCCCCTCCACTCCCCCTCCCGGCCCAACAGCCGATAGAACCAGAGTTCTAATCAGAGCTGCTATTGATGTTCCAGTCATACAAGGTCAGCTCTGGCACAAAAGGCTGCGAAATACGGGGAGTCCATAACCGACTAGGTCAGGATACTGACACTGGCTCTATTACAGCAAATGTCTCTGTGCACGTGCAGTACAGGGGGAGAGCTGGGATGAGTTCGGCTGTGGATTTTTTTTTTTTAGGTGTATGTAGATTTATAATAAAAAGAACAAACATAGTGACACATTTAAAACATAAAAATCTATATCTCCATATTAAATCTATGCCTTATTAAAAAAAAATAGAGTCAAAATAAAGTTGATAAGCGAGTAAAATGGTGGACATGACACAGATGTTATAAATTCATATGATGAAAATATGATTTTGGATGACCTCACAATCAATCATTTTGGGACATGCTGGACTTTTGTGATTTAATTGTGCTCGATTCATAATTTAAACCTGATGCCTACTCTAACATTTAAACCTCAGGACAATCAGAGCGTCACTTTTAGAGTACAAAGGAACGTGTCTATTGTGACTATTTAGGGATGAACTTTCTCAAGTGCTGTTTAGATACGTTCTAAAAAAACATCATGGAAAGCGAGAGCCGACAAAAAAAGGACGGGAAGGAAGGAGGGAAGGAAGGAGGGAAGGAAGGAAGGAAGGCAGCACAAACCTCCACAGAGAGAGAAAGGGAGGAGCCATGGGGAGAAGGGAGGCAGCAGAAGGCGGGGTCTACAGCTCCAGGCTGCAGGGGCTGACGGAGCGGAGAGGTCGGGGACGCCTCCACCTTTGGCATCCCATACATCTGACTTAACTGGCCGACCGTCACATACTCCTTCACAGCAAGCAAAACACACACGCACACACAGACAGACAGGCAGAGGGAGAAGAAAGACAACAGTGAAGACACACTTCAGCAAGACGGACTGCAGGGTGGAAACACAGTGTGACCTTCTGTATGAGGAGTGGGGCAGCAAAGGAAACACAGAGTTGATTGAAAGGCAGCAGGAGACGCAGTAACACACACTTGACATCAGGGCTGCGCTGATACATGGAGCCAACACTGGCCTTGACACATTCTACTGGCTCAGAGAAGGGTTTTAAAGTGCTGGTAAGCTGCTGCAGCAACACCATGAACTGCAGAGTGAGTCTCACACTCACAGCCAGGAATAGCTTTGCTCAACATCTTACTAGTCTAGTGTCCAGCTGATTAATAACTCTGATAGCTAATTAATTAGCTCTCTGCAGTTTGTCCATGTTTAGTGTTTAGTGTTTGAAATGTGCGATTGTTCACAGAGATCTGCAGCTAAACACAACTGTGCATGTGTCCACATTTGTGAAATAAATACGCTCTGAAGTTCAACTATTTTATTCTTCATTATCAGAAAATAACTATCAATCGAACAACAGCAATAAGCCGCAGTTGTGCGCCACACGCGCACCAAAACAAACCGATTCCCCTACACATCCTCAGCGGCCTCCTCCTGCGTATAACAAGAACTGAACATTTACTGAGCAAACAAAGGTATCACGAGACCACCATTAGCATGAGCACTATTAGCATCGAGTGATGTCTATTCACCGTTATTTCGCATATAATGTTTTGCTCAGCTAATGAACAAGAAGCTGGAGAAAACACATAGACAACAGCGTGTGGTGTCTGCCAACAGTCCTGTGTACACAAGATGCCACTAGTTCTGTTTTGACAAGAACAAATTGTATTTTCCATGTTTTAGTTTAAGAATGTTGATTTTTGTATGTAGCTCAATTCAATTACTAATAATAAGAGGCAATTTTACACTGACAGAGGTCAGTCTTGACCACTGTTGCTCCTGAACATGTAAAGATAATGTCCAGGCTGTGTTTTGAAAAATGTTGAAAAATTATTCAGTTCTATAAACACCAACTAAAAAGTTTAGTTGCTCTTTTACACCTTTAAAAGGAAACGAAAAACAGAACACCTCCTCAATGTGATCTCACTGTGAGTTATGATTGTTAAAGCTAATACTATAGATGTGTTTGTTCAGCATCTTCTTTATTATTTTGTATGATGACGCGACTTGTCGAGGGTGTCACCCTGCCTTCGCCCTATGACAGCTGGGATAGGCTCCAGCAGAACCCCGTGACCCTGAGCTCAGGAATAAGCGGGTATGGAAGATGAATAAATGAATAAATGAATGAATGAATGACGTTTGTGCTCCGAAAATACACTTTGGACCTTCAAGAGGAATACATCCCACTTAACAAAAGATTTATCAAGCAAAGAAAAACAACGGCACAAGACTTGAGTTGCCATTTGCAGTTCAAGGGACCTTCCACTGTCTATAGAGGAAGCAGCTCCACAGGCTCGATGTATCAGGGAAGCAATAGCCAGCAGTACAATACAGCTTGATTCAGAGCACAACCAGCAGAGGGAGCAACATGACAAAGCAAGCAAGGGCACCAGACTGGGGAGAGAAAGAGACAGACAGGAAGCGTCGGTACCTCGCAGCAAGCGCCGGCTAACGCAGCGTCTACGGCGAACGAGCGGTTGTGAGAGGCGGCCTCGCCGCGTTCAGGTCGGCAGCCGCTGCCGTACATCCTATAGACGTCCGACAGCTTCGTGTAGTCCTGAGCGCCGGCGGTTAAAAGGGTCAGACGGGACAAGAAGCCAAGTGGGAGGTTAAGTTGCACGGTGTTTCAACTCCTCATCAGGGACAGCGAACACAAAACACTGGAGCTTATTTCATCTCACAGTCATGAAGTGACGACTCACAAACGAGGGGGGGGGGGAACACACCGAGCCACGCACGTTTAGTGTCACAGGGTGGACGACAAACAGTGTCACACACACCAAACCAGGGATGCAGTGAAAGTGCATAACACCTCCCTCCGTACCAGGAAAGCACACAAAAACCCGACAAAAAAGTCAACTACTTCTCTCTCGCGCGCTCAACCGTTAGCTTAACGATTATTAGCTAATAATCGTGGATACTTTATGACGATATATTTATGGAGACACATTCAGTCATTAGTTAAACGTTTGTCAGACACAACACACAAAGCAGACTAGAAGGCCACGGTGGTGGTGGTGGGTGGGACGTTACAAAGGGTGCGTACAGGATGGCACAGTGGGAGGTGCACAACAGCAGAGGTGGGGTTGGGGGGGAGGGGGGGGAGGGGTTAGTGCCGTTACCTCCGTGGGGCTGCTGGGATACAGCTGACAGGGAGGGGAGGGATGCGAGTAGGGAGGCGAGGCTGGACAGAGGGAAGTCTGGGAGGAGAGGATGTCCTCCAGCAGCAGGTGGGCCGTGCCCAGCGACTCCTGCTGCAGCGGTTAAGGGGGAAGGAAGCGGAAGCTGTTTTTTTTTTTTTGTTGTTTTTTTGTTAAATGCAGAGTCAACGTGAGGGGGGTAAAAACGGGGTCTCCCTCCCTGAGTTAGGAGGCTCGTCGTGAGATGAGCCACAAAGTCAAACAGCAAACACGGCAGCAGGTGTTCATTAGTCTGATGACAGCAGGTCGTGTTGGGAGATTATGATTACAGATAATAAGCAGCGACACACCGCTGCTGTATTAGGCAGTGTTTCTAGTATGTGTGTGTGTGTATGTGTGTGTGTGTGCGCACACCAATGACGACGCTCGAATACCCCCAGAGCTCTCACCTCTCTCATCGCCGAGGACGACTTGGGGAAGCCCTTCCCTCCCGTCATGCTGTGATATCTCTTCTCCAGGGCCGACAGCCTCTCCTTCTCCTGGAAGATCAGCGTGCGTGTTATATTTTTGGGGTGGGAGCGAAGAGCATCAAGCTAAGCAGATTATCCGCCTCCTAGAGTCAGCAGGGATCACGGACTTTCACTTTGTGCATCCTGTCATTTCATTCTCATTTCATTTCATTTATTCTATTTATTTGAAAAGGGTAAAAGGAAAACATAAAATATGTAAACATGCTTCGGAAAAAAGACAACTCCATTACAACTTGAGTAAGCACTGCATGTTCAAAAGGACGTAGGATAAAGTTCATACATGTGTTTCAATCATGCAGCAAAATGCTCTAAAAAGTCCTCCTAGGAGCACAGTCACTGTCTTCCCAGGTGGCTCTTGGACTTTATTGTGGATTCTCTATATATTTGTAAGCACCTTGTGGAGCATCTGCAGGGTGTGGGTCCTGTCACTGTGCAGCCGCTCGCACTCCTGGGACGCCTGCAGGCTGAGCTGGTCGGACTGGGTCTCCAGAGCAGACACCTTCTCCTGGAGGACACGGCCACAGGAAGGCTTGAGAAGTGTCGCATACCTGCCGATGCTGATGCGCAATTTCACCAAAAACGCAGAGGAATGTAAGCTGAGAATTAAGGCAAAGTCTTCTTGCCTTCCTCTTGGCCACGCTGCCGTGATACTCCGCCCTCTCCTGGAGGAGCTGCTGGCTCATGGTCTCCCGCTCCTCCTCCAGACTGCTCTCCCTCTCCAGCTGCTGGAACTCCAGGTCTTCAAATTTTTTGGTTCCGGCCTCCAACGCCTCTCCGTCCTGATAAATAAAAAAAATAAAAAAACAACATGTCATCATGACTTCTTCACTGTAAAACACGTCCGCTGTATTTCAGACTAGGGAAAGTTGCTGAAGGCGAGAGCAAAAATAAAGCTGGCCCTGGGAGCTAAACACAGCGCGGCTGCAGCTTGTTTGCAGGCAGCTCAAAGCAAGTCGAGCAGACAGCCATGATGACCATGCCTGCAGTGCTGCGCAGATACCGATGAGGGACAAGGGCTGGTATTTCATGTTATAAATATATCCCGTGTTGAAAGATCCAATGCCAAGTCTGTTTTTTCAATCCTTTAATGCCTCCTTCTGCAGCCACGTATCTCAGATTTTAGTCAATTACGAGCCTTTCCAACACGTCTCGCTACGCCCTGCACCATCCCTACACTGGGGTGAGACCTTCACTTTCAAAAATGCAGTAAAACACTATAATAAGCCTCTGACAGCAAGCTGTAAAAGCAGGATTTGTTTCACATGATGACATTTTACGACCTTAAAACAGAGACGGGAATGCAGTTTACAGGCTAGACATATTTCAACCTTCATTCATGTCTGTCAAATTGAAAAAGACAAAAAAACTCTCAAGTGGCTTCAGTGGACCCAAACAAATTATTGCTGCTTTAAAGCATCTTCGAGGGATCAAAATCGTTATTTACTGTTTTAAGCTGGCTTACTATAAGGCTATAACTCTAGAAGCTGCAGCCAAAACCAGCAGATGATTTTTCATTTTCTTTAATTAACAGTAAGTCAATAAATGCCGCAGATCCACCTGAGGACACCGACTGGACAAGAGTGAAGGGACAGAGAGCAGATCTGGTCAGAGGGCTCAGGTTAATTCATTAGTTATTAGAGCGGTTACATGGACAAAGCGAGCCAGGGCAAGTTACAGGAGCAAATCAGAGTCACACGTGATTTAATGCAAGAGTTTAACACGCCACACATCCGACGGACATGCAGCTATGGTAGACGGGAGCGACTGAGTGCTGAGCTGAGAGGGTTCCAGTAGCCGTGCACAGCGGCGCTAAGAGGGGGAACAGCCCCGCAGCTCTGACTCTTGAGTCACTCAGGGGGGACTTCCTGTCCTTACAACAAGTGTGTGAGCCTGTAAACTATATGTGGTGGTTAACTAACTGCTACAGGGATAGAGGTGCCAAAGGGATGTGCTATGTGCTAAATGATACACTAATCCTCCAGGGAAGTACTCTATTAAATTGTTTTGCAAATACTCTATGCTCTACAAGTTTCAGTTGCATCAGGTGATGTCAGAAATCAAAGCAAATCTAAAATTGAATGGCTAAAACATTGAACGCAGGTTTCATGACAAAAAGAAAAGCATGGCTCAAAAGGTATTGGCTCTAAGGACCTGCTAAGCTAGTTGGTGAGAACCTACATGTTGCTAACCATTGCTTTATTAAGCTATAAGCTGGCAGCTCCTGACTTTCTGAGGTGACACGCAGACAGCAGCAGATACCAACAAGTTATGGTGTTGACTCAGAAATATATTGGTCAACTGTCTAGATTACAAATATGGTATTATTGCAGTCCTGTGTTTTAATTTCTTTTTACACTTTTTTCTCATTATTTTTAATTGGGGTTTATTTTGGGGCTTCACTCAACTTTTTTTTTTTTTTTTTTTACCATGATCATAATCATTAAAAATCTGAAAACTGGTGCTTCAATAGCAGACATTGTTCCTCTGAGTCAGCTGACTGGTCCTGTGACCTAGGTGGAGGCGTGGTGGTCTTGGTGACGACGACCCACCCTCTTGAGCTGCTCCTGCAACTGTTCCCGCAGGGACTCGGGACAGTTGTGAAGCTGGTTCTTCAGCTCGGCGTAGCCCTCCTGGAGGCTCTGCAGGGCCCGGCGCTCGGCCTCCACATTGGACCTCTCCTAGAAAGACACACGCGCACACACACACACACACACACACACAGAGAGAGAGAGAGAGAGAGAGAGACAAACACGCTCAAAATGCAATCCATGCAGATATTGTGAAAAAAAACAATCATTCATTGTGATGGTATTTTGGGGCTGAGGGATGCACAGGATGTAAATGTTGGATGTTGGAGTTGTGCAAATCTTTTTGCACATCTATTTGTGTTTGAGAGTCACATCCTGTTTCCCCTCCAGATAAAGTACAAGAGCGCCTCCCAGGCACTGCCGCAGGTTCACACGCAGATACGGCTTCGCAATCTGCTCCCGTCAGTGTGATGATACTGTAGCTGACAGGTTATTGAACGTGCCGACGCTGGGTTCAGCCGGCTGCAGATTTGAGGGGAAGCTCAAGGCAAAGCAGGCAAAGATCACAACTGCCGGCAGCGGAACCACAGGTTTTTTGTTCATACAAACGCCTGAAGATTTTACATTTTAGGAGAAATCACTCCCAGACATGATGTCAACATACTGGGGAATAGAGGCTCAGAATTCCAAACGGGGTGTGTGATTCTATAAATGCAAAGAGCAGCAGCGCAGTGTTGCATATTAGAAAAACTGTGCAGCTAAAATAAGAGATTAAGACACATTGCAAGATAATTTATCTAAAGTCAGAGCAAAGCATGAGGCTGATGATATTTTATCACTGTTTATTATCCCCTGTTTAACCACACGACATGTCAGGATATTTTACTCCTCCACCGCTTTCTTGCATGACTCATGCGTTGCTGCACCTGAGAGTACAGAAGCCATCGAAGGAGAGGTCTCAGAGAGTCAACATAAAGGGGTTAATAGAGGTTGTTAGTGAATGGTGTCAAGATGATGAAAAAAAGCTGAGTTGACCAGAGTCGAACCGACCACCGGGGAGGAAAACATGCAGGAGACAAGACTTGAAAAGTTTAATCCAACATGTGAGGCATCTTCAACCCGAAAAGCTGTGCAAAACATTCAATTCCAAGAGTGAAAAATGCAGGAGGAGAGCTGGGAGAGTGTTTAGGAAAATAGGATAATGACTGTGCCCCCCTCCTGTACCTTATCTTTCTCCCTCTGGATGGCGCTCTCCAGCTCGTCCAGCTTGTGCTGCAGCTGAGCGATGATGTCCGTCTCGGCCTCCATCTGGTCGCGCTCCGCCTGCCTCTCGCCCTGCAGCAGGGCGCGCTCCATCTCCGCCTTGGAAGAGAGCGCGGATGCCGTCAGCAAGAGAAAAAAAACCTTTCTTCACATGAAGACAGTGCCTCTTACTGACTAGCAGCAGGTTTATTAAAAGCAAACTGAACTAATTCAGCTTGACCGAAATGGCAATAGGAGGTTTTCAGCGGCCGCTGTTTGTTTTTTCTTAAGCATGACCGGGACTGAATTTGGGGGGGGGATACGACTTCCTGAGCTTGTTGCACCTCTTGCTTGGACTCCTGCAGCTGCTGCTCCAGCTCCATCAGCCGGTTCTTCAGCTCGTCGATCCGGGCCAGAACCCGAACCCGCTCCTCCTCCAGGTATCCCAGCTCGTGACGGCCAGTGCTGCCTGAGCTAGCGGCATCCTCGTGCTGCACAAAGAAAAAGATACACATTATGTTTTTGGTTTTTTTTTTTCAGCCTGGGTTTCGAGGCTAAAATTCGCTCAACTCCAACAGCATCCTTTGCCGCTAATGAAATCACCATGTGTGGATTTTCCTGAAGTTTCCTTCGACGGTAAACATTGAAAAAAAAAAATGACAGCTAATAACAGAGCAAGCAATCACAGTTTATGCTCATACATGCACACATTTACTTGGGACACCAAAGAGGACTGAAGGCAATGGACACAGACTGAGGACTGGCAAGAACCATGCAGTGGCCAAAGTAAAAGCAAAAGTAAAAGCCGCTTGACAAAAATGGGAAGAAAATCACCAGAGAGAAGGAGGAGAGGAGAAAAAGTTGCAGACCTGGACCGCCGGACGGCTGCAGAGCTTCAACAGGACCAGTGACACATAAGGAAGTCACTTGTTTACACTCATTTATCCACGCTACGTTTTTTTTCCCCCCCCTGCCGGTCATGCAGCATCCAACGCGACGCTCCAGACGTTAGATCATGCTGCCCGCCGTCACATGGGCCCATGTGAAACTGTGCTCTAATTGATAAAGGAAGCTACGAGCGCATCCTCTGCAAAAACACCGGATGTTACACAAGACGTCAGCGTGAGGAGCCAACTGTGTCAATGAGCTTGTTTCCAATGAACGTTTTCCATGTTGTCCAAGAGATGTTTCACCGGCTGATAGAGTAGCGTTGTGACTTTAGGGTGTAGTGTGTTTGTGTTTTGTTCATGCTTGCAGAGTTTGGCCACTGTTAAACTATCTCACTTTAGAGTAAACCTCCAGGTCATGTGACCTGAAGTTTGCACTGTTGAAAATAGTCCTGGTGGATTATCTGTGCGTTACATCAAAGGTGTTCTTGGCTGTGTCTTGTCTTATTTTATGTTTTACCTAACCTGAGGCTTCAGTCTCACTGTAATTATACCTGTCTAAATAAAGGTTAAATAAAAAAAAATCAATAAAATTAAAAAAAGACTATAGCAAAAAAAAAAAAAAAAAGAATTCAGAGTGGTAAACTGTTAAAAAGCTGAGAGTTGCGTTGCAGCGTGATCGCGCTCGCCTGAAGACCCACAACGTAAAGCCAAGCCGTGCACATGCTGGCGGAGTGGGGAGGGGTGGGGGCGGTGGGCGTTCCCTCTGACCTGTCTGTCTCCATTGTGCAGCGGCGACGCTGTGCCGGGAGCGGGGGACGCCCTCACCTCCTGATGGGTGCTCTCCGTGCTGCTGCACTCCTCCTTCAGGTTCTCCTCGTCGCTCTCCCGCTGCTTCTGCAGCAGACGCATGGCGGCGGCGGCGGCGGCGGAGGACGGCGCGCCGCCCAGGGCGTTGTCCGCCGACGGCCTCCTCGCCAGGCCGTCGCCCGCCAGGCCGGGAAGCCCATCCTGCCTGCGCTCAGCGGCTCCGGGCTGCCGCTCTCGCCCTTGTTGTACTCGGCGCAGAGGTTGAGGATGGTTTCCAGCCGCTGCCTCTCCTTTAAAGACAACACAAAGCGGACGTGACTTTAATGTCTCGAGATCATATGTGTCAAACTCTGGCCCGCGGGCCAAATTTGGCCCGCAGCGCAATTATATTTGGTCCACGAGCCAATACAAAATCACCACTAGAACTGGCTCGCCAGTATGAGACAGCAGATGTAACACTTATACTACGAATCCCAGAATGCTCTGCTCAATCAGGACAGGACAGTCATTGAAGGATATTATTATTATTACTTTATTGCTTTATTTTAAATCAGAAGGTCCACATAAAAAGGTTCACTGTTCTATCTTTTGGAAGATTTTTTTTTCCGATAAATATTAATGTTGGCCCGCTACAATGTCCAAGTTTGAAATTTTGGCCCACTGTGTATTTGAGTTTGACACCCCTGCTCTAGATGCTCAAATGTCCTTGCTCCGATGTGCCTTGATGGCCGTGTTTTTCATAACACTTAACTGTGACCTGCCGCTCTTATGATGGACGTTTCTACTGTCTGGGGATGTGTCCTAGCTTCATAGCACAACTCAAATACTTGACTACCCCACACGATATCTGCAGAATAACATAGCTTTTTTTTTTTTTTTAATATACATATTTGCAATGAAGTAGGTCCATTTGAAGAGTGGTTCAATGTGGAAATTACATGTTCACATTTGAAGATACCTTGTATCATTAGATTGCTGATAATAAACACTTGTAACCTTATCTACAACTGAGCACCGCTCTGGTATGATTAAACACAACATTAAATTAATAAAAGACCTAAGATGTCTTTTATTATGATGAAGTTCCTACAGTTCCTAAAAGGTCCAGTGTGTAATATTTGGCTTGAGTTAAGATTTTTATATTGATAAAAGCTTAATATGCTGCCATTAAATATAATAATATATAATAATTTTTTTTTTAGGGTGACTGCTCGCATTTTCACATAAACCAACGAAGAAGAAGGTGCATGAGGTATCCAGATTTGTGTGCGCAGGCCACCGTAGTTCACTGGCAAGCTCGGGAGGGGGGAGAGCGGAAGGAGCTGCAATCTAAAATATAACCACTCGATGTTGCAGTTTCTTCTTCAAACTCTCCAAATATTACACACTTAACCTTTAAACAAATCCGCCCTGATGAAAATATCTCAGACGAACGCTGGAACACTGGGCTGGATGACTCTTCCGACCCCTGGAACAACACAGCGGCCCTCTGCCCCGCAGCGCTGCATGAGAGTCACAGCGTGTTACCGGTTATCCAGCTGTCGCTGCATGAAAGGAGTCAACCCACCTGTGGGGGGGGGACCAGAACAACAGGGCCACCTCCGAACTACAAATGTCAGCTGCCGTCTGCTTCTGCACTGCTCAGCTGCAGACGCAGCGTCTCCGAGGGCTGGGCACGGCCACGCAGCCAAGCCACGGAACTTTTTATAAAAGGTCCCTTATCATCCAAGAAATCGCTTACCAATGTTTTATATTTGAAATGATGAAACATCATCATTTATTTCTTCTGCTTTCTACACTTTTGGGGATGTGCATGCTAAAACACAGTGTTGGAAACAAGTACTTCGTGATGTCTGTTTTTGCAAACAGTGGGCTTAATATGCTATTTTATAGATAGATAGATAGATAGATAGATAGATAGATAGATAGATAGATAGATAGCCTGCTAGCTAGCTAGCTAGCTAGCTAGATAGATAGATAGATAGATAGATAGATAGATAGATAGACAGTTGATGATTGATTGATAGAGTGATAGATTGGTTGACTGGTTGGTTGTCAACAACAATAGCCTTGTAGCTCATCTGTGCCCAATATTCATCCTATCAGAGTGTTATCTAAAAAAAAACATGAACCTCCAAGGACACTGAGGACTCAGCAGTGAGTCAGGACACGAGCCGTTCAAAAACGCAATCTTTGCATCACCCAGAATTCGGGTTTTTTTAATGAGAGAAACGACCGGAGCGACGCCGAGGTGTCCCCGACTGAACCGTCGTCTTCCTCCTTCACAAAAACACAGGCCTAATCGATTACACACCGTCCGACTTTCAATCAGTCCACGCGAGTCGTGCACATTACGAGGTCGGCCTCTCGCTCGCAAGTAAAACTGTCGCAAATGCAAAGTCAGTTTTTAATGAATTGGGTGTGAAAAATTGGAAAAAAGACATTGAAAACTTTGACAAAGAGCAACAGAAAAGTAGAAGTTATTAATAGCTCAAAAGTTCTTTTGAGTGAATAAATCTAACAAGAAAATGAAAAAACAATGTGAGACATTTAGAAAAGGGTGTTATATATATATATATATGTGGAGTTAATAGAGTAGACATGTCACTCATCCATCGTTCAGTCCTCCAATAGACAGCATTTTAAATGTGTCTCAACATTACTTGCTTATTTAGCTTGCAGTTTATTTACGCTAAAGGATGAGGCCAAACCCTGAGAGCAAACCCTCAGCTGCAGCTACACGGCTCTGGCAGGAGGTTCTCCTGGTCCAATCCCCTTCTGAGTTTCGCCTGCCCTCCAAAAAGCGACTCCTCTGAGCTCTGCGGCAGATGGATGTGTGCGATAAATCCAAAGGATTCGGGAACCCTTCCCATCCGGTTCGAGATTACCTTTCAAACAGTTTACACTGTGCAAATGTGTTTCATTGGTTGTCAGATCAGAGGATGTTCTGATGTTGTCAGATCAGTCTGAAAGAATTCGCAACTCTGCTGCTTCTAAAAAAAAATAAAATAAAGTAGGTTCACAAAGCATGAACTGGAAGACGGAACTTTAGTGAGTCTCCCTGGAGGACGAGCACAGGTCTGATCTTTGAGCGTGAGGAGGACTCCTGAGAACAAAACGGGCACAACACACAAGCGTAAAGGCAGTAGTTTGCAGCGAGCTGAGCTGAGCTTTCCCACCGAGGGAGCATCTGCACTGGGAGCCGCAGCCCCGCCATTAGCTCCGAGCTGTAATCTGGGAAGGGTTAGCTTTTAACTGAGTGGGTGGGTTAAAATATCCCTTTGGGGGGAGATGGAGATGGGGTCGGCAGGTTGGTGGCGGTGGGGGGGGGGGCACCGTGTTACCAGAGCTGCGCATTCACACGCAGCAACTTCAAAACATTTGGCTGGCAAGTGCGGCAGCCACTCAGGAGTCCTCCCACTCAACATCTGCTCCCCGGCGCGCGCGCAAGATTAGAAGACAGACGGGAAGTTGTGACGCCCGTCTCGTTCCATCGAACCAAAACCCCGAATGAGGGCTGAGTGGCGGCGGGGGCGGGTTGAGGGGGGCGCAGGCCTCCAAAACGTGGCATAAATCAACTTGACACGGCATCGAATCTGACGGCGACCAACCGAGCTCCAACTCTGCACCTAATCACACGCGTGTTGACAGATTCGCAAAACACCCGTATTTTTCCCTCTCTTTTTTTCAAAGCGGCTCTTTAAAAAAAATGCCAGGGAATTTTTTTTTTTTTTTTTTTTTTTATGATTTGAGGTTGCCGCCGCCACAGGCAGAAAAAGAAAAAAGAATCCTTTTAATTTTATAAGTCTGCAAAGTCTCTCTGTAGATATCATTAGCAGGCACCGGCCCCCAGGGCTCGCGGGGCTCAGGCTGCGAAGGAACGAGGTGGCGCGGCGGAAACGCTTCCGCGCTCTAATCAGAAACTTTGCGCGAGACGCCGAGCTGCCGTATCCCCAGTTGGAAGCACCAGCCGGGGTTTTAAAGCTTTCACAGCACGATCCCAAGCCCGGCTTAATGAGGCCGAGCACATACAGGCCTTCCTGGTCCGGTTTGAACCGCTGACAAATACAAAAACAATGCGATAAATAGCTTTTTGGCTTTCAAATTTAGAACGCACTCAAACTACAAAGCTAGCATGAAAGCCGCAAAGAAAGAAGCTCGGAATTCTGGGTTTACTCACTCTCATGGTGGCTCCGGCGGACCCGCGCGGCTCAGGGTTAGCAATGAGCGGAGAGCCGATGCAGGGGCAAGGAGAGGCAGACGGACAAATAGCAAACTTTCAAATTGCGGCCGACGACGCCCACAGCGACTGAAACCCCCCGACGTCTGGCAGGACGAGGGGGTGACAGATCTCCACGGCAACCCTCAATCACCTGCTGTTTAGACAGGGCTCCCCGTGCCCAAAAAACAATACAGGGCTGACTCATAACTGAAGGGTTTCCATGGTTTGAATGGCGGCTGTTTATTACAACTCGCATGCGAGAGGAAAACATGAAATGAAAGCTTGTTTTTAGTGCGCGGCAGCACCTTTTTGTCTCTTCTCGGGAGGCCGTTAGCAGTTTAAACAGCTTGAAGTCAACACGTGTCCCCTGGGGGGGGGGAGGCAACGTCAAAAAAACTCACAACTTTAACGGCATTTGTAGTCTGAGACTCAAACACGGAAACATCCGCCACTGGGTCACAGTTTCCATATTATTCCCATGATCTGATTTATATTATTCATTATGGACCCCAATGATGCAGATTTACATGGCTGATAACAATAATAATAATAATAATAATAATAATAATAATAATAATAATAATTAAAAAATGCTAAAGAATGCAAGAAACAGCCCAGCTAGCCGTTTGTCGTGACCTGTAAGCGTTTTCAGGTCATGGGACCGTTAAACCTACTGACTCAGTGCACCAACATGTAGTTGGTGACTAACAATGTCCATACTGTAAATTTACTGCTACTGACTAATATGTTGAGCCCTTGCAGTGGTCGGGTGGGTGTAAATCCCATACGTGCGAGTTCTTACAGAGAGCGTCGGAGCGACAGCGGGTCAAAGTTCTAAAGGCTGTGCGTGTGTGATGGCAGGGCAAACACTTCCAAACAAGCACAAGAAGGTGAAGAAATGCCTGGATAGTGCCCACTCCCCCAAATAGCTGCAATGTTATTCATAATAATGGCCATTTTGACTCCTCGCATCCACATCGGAGTATAGCTAAACAAAGAAACAACAACAGCGAAAACAAAGGATGGACTTTTAAGCAACGAGGCAACAGCAAGCAGACGCCAGAGTGTGTGAAATCAGGCATCTCTGTATTTTTTTAATTGCATTTTGCAACGAGGCAAAGCGTGAGCTCCGACATCAACTCTTCATCTGGAAGCAAAAACAACCGAGTTCTTTCATCTTGGAAAGTAACTAATTATGTTGTTTAGGCAGCCACGGCCTCCTCTGCGGGGCGCGGCAGCGGAGGCATCAGCACTGTCGCTTTGTTAAACACAGTTTCCACAGCAAACAGGGAGCTCGGCAGGATCCGCTTGTAGTTTTCCAGTGTGACGGAGTCACTTTTCTCCTCATTTAGCCCTGCTTTGCTCCTCGCTCGCTGCGCGTCTTCATCCTCGCAGCAGTCGGCACCTCTTCCTCATGTCTTCCTCCCTCCCCGGGGAGCTTGCGTCTACCATTTCCTCTCGTGCCCTTTAATGTTCCTCCTCCTCCATCTCCTCCTCCTCCTCCTCCTCCTCCGCCGCCACTTGGAGTACCCTGGGGCCATCATCCGTCTGCACATCTTTGATCGGCGGAAGTTACTTTCGTTTTTTTTTTTTTTTGCTCGTCTATGTCGCAAGCGTAGCAGAAATCTCACGCCGGCCTGTGTGTTTTTGTATGCGGTTTTTTTTTTTTTGTAACGCTTCGGCTGGGAAACGTGGACAAAGGCCTCGTTCTCCGCGAGCAGGCAGAAAAAAAAAACAAAAAACAAAAAAACAAAGCCCATTCAGGATCACGCTCTGATCCTCGGAGGGTTTTTTTCAGGGTGTTTGGGTCCCAGAGGAGGAACAAACAGATGATCCTAACAAGAGATTTACCCCACTCTTCTCTTTCCCACCCCCCCTCTCCCCGTGTCTCCCTCTGGAACACAGAGGCATCAAAGCAAAGGGAGGGAGGCAAAGGGGAAAAGGACACGGAGGCAGCCAACCTTTGCTGCGATTAATAAGCCGGTGGTCCTGTGTGTGGATGTCGCCGCCGCTGATCTGGAGATGAAACTGCAGAGCTCTTGGCTCCCGCTGGGGGGCGGGGGAGGGGCTGGCTGGCTGGCTGGCTGGCTGGCTGGCATTTAAACCGCTCAGGCTTCCAAGAGCACCCACCCACCCACCCCTACCCCCTCGGGGGGCATCGCGACACTTCCCGCGCAGACGTGGGAAGCATCAGAGGGCGCGATGCAGCGATTAAAGCCCAGATTGGAGTCTCGTTTTCACATTCTTCTCAACGCCGCTGTGAGCTGGCTCAAGGCTCGGCTGTTGCTGGGTGGGGAGGGGGGTGGGGGGTGGATTTGAGCTGACACCGTCTGCAACACGCGAAGACGGTTGCGTCAGTTCCAAGTCAATCAATTTGCTGCGCGCCGAGGCATCGGGAGTTTAAGTATCGATATCCGCCCTGAAGAGCCAGTCGGCGGACGGCAGCTGCTTGGCCTGCCTGGGGGCTCAACGGACGGCTTTGCCTCATGCAAATTACAAAGTGTGTATAATGAGCAGTGCTGGCGAGTAACCTATTGCTAAGTAATCCACTACTGTCATCAAACTACTTTTGGGGTAACGGGGTAATGTAACTAGATTACTGTGGCAAAACTGGTAATCAAATCAAATCAAATCAAATCAATTCAAACTTTATTTATATCGCACTTTTCATGCAAACCAGAATGTAACCCAAAGTGCTTGACAAGATAAAACAAAAATAAAACAAAGTCATAACGATTTTGTTACTTAATTGTTTTAACAATATGGGCTGTGCAAAAGGCACCAGCGCTATACATGAGTTTGTTCTGTGAAATGTGCAGTTTGTGTTCATGTTAACAGGACAGAGGCAATATTTGGAATTGCAAGATTTGCACTTTAATAAAGTTCATTCCAAAGCACTGAGCAACTGTTGCTTTATCTTTTTTAACTAAAGTGATTAGTAAAGTAATTAGTAATTGATTACTCATGAAACAAAGTAGTTAAAGGAGTAATTAGATTACTTTATTAAGGTGTAATCAGTAGTTGCATTACTTTTGTGGAGTAATCCCAACAACACTGATACTGAGGACAGAAAACTAAACACAAACGCTCTGTCCGCTAGCCGTTCAGTTCGCAGTGAATCATCTGTATCACGTTTCACGTTTCTTCCACGCCGGTGTTCCCCAGTAGGTAGCAGCACCAGACTTCCCACTGAGGGAATGAGGAGGAGGCACCTGGGGACCCGTCATCGTCCCATGGTGCACTGGGAGCTCAACCAAACACGGGCCAGCGGCAGTTGGGATGCAGAGAAAAGCTGCCGTTCCGGTTTCTTTGGCTCTTCCTGAATCGTTGACTTCAGATAAAAGTGCAGACTCGGCATTACTGGCCACTTCCTGTTTTTATGTCGGAGCCTCGTGGTCTTTCTCATTGAAAAAAAAAAAAGGTACTGAAAGGTTCAGGGTCACCCTCTGGAATTGATTCAGATTGGCACTTCTCTATATGGATCTGTTAAACTGTCTCGCAAGGTTGTTGGAAAGAATAATGGCAGCTAAACTAAACCAGTAAACAGCACGTTGTCATTTTAAAAAAGAAAGAAAAAAGAGAGGAGCACCGTGGTCTCACGTCGTGAACCTCAGAGCTGGCACGGAGACAGGCAAGCAGGTGGCGGACTGACGATGTGCGTCTACAAGTCTACATTTGCTGAGAGCAACAACAAACAAGACTCCTTGTTTGTTTTCACACATGTTCTCAGCACCAACAGAAGGCACCAAACACTGATTTAGAAAAGGACCAAAAGGGAGATGTGGCATTAACTTCTTGTCATAATATGTGAAGGAGAACATTTCCCTTGAAGCTATGAACTGACCTCACTTCAACAAATTCCTCTCTTGCTGTTTCCATGTGTTTGGAAACACATGTTATGTGTTTCCAAACACATAACATTTTATGAGCTTGCGGCGACCTTTAAAATCTATGAAAAAAAAAATTAAAAAAATCACACAAAAAATTTCTATGGCAATAAATTTACTTCTGTTACGCAAACCTGTTGCGGTTACGTAACAAAGTTCATTCGGTGAGCAAATCAATTAGTGGAGAAAAAGACAAAGCATTTTGACTGGGTGGCGTGTTATGACAAAAGCCGCCTGTGGAACCTCACAGGGCTTTGCTCCTTCTACGTTTGCTTCTATTTTGTCATTGTAAAAGGCCATTAATAAGATGATTATGGGCAGAGGCTGTTCTCCACACCAGCTGGTGTCCCTCATTATTATGACCAGGCTGCTCTGCCCCCATTTCAGCCCACCGTTCCAGCGGAGAGCGGCGGGGAGTGACCGGTGACCTCTTGACCTCTGCAGTGAGCTCCATCTTAATCTGTGAGCTGAATCAGGTCTTTATAGATGGCTCAACAATAAAAAAAAAAAAAAAAAGAAAACAATGACATGTCTCCAATAAATGTTGAACTGCTGGCCAGAGAAGGGCGTTGAGGGACACAGGAGAGGGATTGCAAACGTCTCACCACCGCTTAGTGAGCAAATGTTGGGGATCATTTGCACAACAGCACAACAGTTTGCAGTTCAGCCAGGGCTCCAGACTAACTTTTCTTTTTTTTTTTTTACGAGAAAATGTTAGGGGTGCACTATAAAATGGACTTACGAGGTAAATATTCACATTTCCTCTCATTTTAACTGCATCACTGATAAATACAATACATTTCTGATCTGCAAATAGCCGGACATTTGTCAGAGACAAAATATATTTCATAATTTAAAGACAAAATCAGCAATTTCTCCGGTCACACGTGCGCAAGTAGATGGAAAATTTCAGCGATTCGGCAATTGCATAAAATTTTAACACAGCGTTGCTGCCAAAGTTTTATTCATTCTCACAGTTATTAGAAACGTTTGAATGCAGGTCAGCAGCAGCAGCAGCAGCAGCAGCAGCCTACACTGCCCGTGAACGCAGCACAACCTCCAGAGCTCCACTCAGAGTGCGGCCGAGCCATGTGAGGCCCTCAAAGGGCCTCCTTGTTGATAACTCAGCCAGCTCATGAAACCGCAGCATCACATGTAGGTAACGAGCCTCCCGTTTGCAAACACTGCGCGCATTATCCCCATCCCGAGCCACGTCACAGGGCCTTTAAAAAAAAATGAAAATGAAAAAAGCCTGGCCAGAGAGCTTTGTTGATGTTAGCAGCTGCAGCCGTTACCTTCATGAGCGCCGCCACCCTGTTCACAATCACCGGCTTGTCTTTGGCCAGAGCCAGCAAGTAGACCATGGCCTGCTCCCTGTTCACAGCGGGCCTCAGCGTCCTGCCAGCACCCGGCACACAGTACTGGTCCATGGCTGTCTCACTCTATCTCACACACACACACACACACACACACAGTGGAGGGTAGCGAGCTCCCACACTGCTTCTGCCACCCTGGCAGAGGAGTGATTTAAAAAGGGAAAAAACCCTGAGAACACGGAGCAAAACAGAACAAAACACACACACACACACACACACACACACACACCCCCTCGCCATCCCCATCCACGTCAGCCCTCATTGCCCACCCACACAGGTCTTGTGAGAGGAGGTGAGGACAGGGGGCGGGGCTCCGGGTCTAAGCACGCGGAGGTGGACTTGTCGGAGTGGGAGTCGCCGGGCTTGTTGCTTCTAGGAAAAGTTCCAGTTCGCCCCAGCCGGGCTTCACCTGAAAACAGGCGACTAATTTTAATCCAGCCGGCCAGGAGGTGCGACGGCTTTGGTTTCACTCGATGAAAATAAGGGACTCCTTTCCATGCTGGTGTAAATTAAAGGCTTTAGAATATTCTTTGAAAGGCTTAAAGGGAGGATGCAGGTTCCAGGCCGGTGCCTGAAATGTGGTTGTTTGTAATATTTCTGCCTGAGAATGTTTTAAAATTGGAGCAGCGGAGGGAAGCGCTGCAAAGTGCCTGCACAGCAAACACTTAGCCGAGGTGCTTGGAAAGCACTCCAGCGGACGTGGCAGGGGTCTGAAATGGGAGGGAGAGTGGTTGGCACTGAGGACTCGTCTCTTCCAGGACAACTTCAAACTACGACCCCCTTGTTTATCATTCAAGTGATCTCAGTGCACTGACGAGGCTTTATTGATCAAAAAATGAATGTTGTTAGACTGTTGTGAAGAGTGAAGATTGCTGTATTTTGCTACAAAATAAAAGCAGAGATTTCCTTGGCTGACAAAGACTGATTAGTCAGTTCATACCTTTGAAATTTTGATCTAAAATTATTTACTAGTCTTAAAATGATTTATTTCTCAACTGCAAATGAATTAACTGACTGACAGTCCCACCAATAAAGGCTTCGTGATGGGAACAGTGGCAATAATAACCATGACATGTTGTATGTATGTTTGTAATTATAGAAAAAACTAATCATTTGAAATCATTCATATTCTCTTCCATTTCTACCTTGAATATTCACTGTATATGTAAAATGTACTATTCAGCCTGATTGGCTCCAAAAATGTGTTTTTATAAACTACTGATACACAAAGAAGCCTAAAAGCCATGAAAAAAAAAAAAAAAACCAAAAGGTGCCATGATGAAATGAAGAAATGATCAGCGCACTCATGAAGGCTGCCCTGGAAATTGTATATCAACGCGGTCTCGGCAGCCCAAAGCAGTCGGATGACTCCCTCTAGTGGCGAGGTTGCTAAACTCTCAACCTGTCACTCAGAGTAATGGGAAAACTTTATAGAGATCAAAAAAATGGACAGAAAGAAAGCCTCGAAATTCAAAGACCTTTTACGACATTAAGGCACCTGTGTTTGTTTAATGTGTAGTATCTGACCTTCGTGTGATAGTGATTACATTAGTATACACAGTGTGAGTATTAAGCTTGAGTGGTGTATGTAGTGGAGCCAAAACAACAAAAAACAGTTGGAGTCTTTTTGCTGCAGGACAAGTGCAAAAGGGTCGCTGGGATAGTCGGTGTCACTCCGCACTATAACAAAGCCAGAATTTGCCTTTCTTTTAAATTGCCACTTGATCAAAATCCGGCCCAGAGCCAAAGACCCAGAGCAGCAAGCCTGTCCTCGATTTTCACGGCAGGCTTCTACGATGGAAAAAAGAAAAAAAAAAGGACGAAGCGTCCTTGCTAAAAGACACATTTAGGGTTGAGCATCCTCGACCGACCTTCAGCAGCGACCATGAGGGACGGCGATAACAGCAGCAGCACATCTGCTTCCGGCTGGCCCCAGTCGTCATTACTCAAGTCAAGCTTACACGTTGGAGTTGAAGACACACAAGGGCCTCATCAGAAAGTGTTCCTCTGTGTAAAATAAACACAACTGCAGCTGCTGATGTTTGCTGGGTTTTTTTACTATTCAGGGCCGAGAGTGAACTTTCGTATTGTTTTCAGCAGCTGAAATTTGTTGCGAGCAGGCCACAACGCTAGAAAGGAGCGATATATTATTCCACTAAATTAATAGATCTCATGAAGTCTAAAAAGTTCCTTGACTACTTTTAAGATGCTGGAAGGGTAGCAGTTGTTTTTATACATGCAGCGTACAAGTGTTGGTGGTCCCACTGACTTTTTGTGGAGTGGTTTTTAAAGTGCAGCCAAGACAAATGAAAAAGAAACCTCAAGGTAGAAAAAGCCAAGGCGGCCTAACAGTTACGTGTCACAACCTCCTCTCCACTAAAAAAAAAAAAACATCTGAAAAAGAGTGAAAAGTGTTGCAACCAATTTGCTCAATAAAGAAAACAAACCACCTCACACGTTCTGTAATGTGAAGAGGTCATGGTTGACCTATGACCTGAATCACACCCTGGTAAATCAGTCTCAAGCAGCCAAGCTTGCAGTCACCAGGATATTTCTCAGAGAAAAAAAACAGTCTGCGCTATTTCCTCAGGCGAACCAATTTCCAGGCTTTTATTTTGATACTGGTGATTCAAATCAGCATTGCTGCTGGTTTGCTGCTGTATTCTGGTCCTTTTGACACTTCTCATTCTTGGCACAAAAGTTGTACTTTGCTTTATTTTGATCCAACTGAATGAAATGGAGCCAAACTTTAGACTGATTTGGCTTGGTGGCATTTTTCACTCGTATATAGTAGTGGAGTGTCTCGAGTTCACGTGTTTGTAATGTAACCAGTGTTGTTGGGATCACTCCACACTCATAAAAGTAATCCAAGTACTGATTACTGATTGCTCCTTAAAAAGTAATCTAATTACTTTTTCACTACTTTGTTTCATAAGTAATCAATTCCTGATTACTCATTACTTTAGTTAAAAAAGATAAAGAAACAGTGCAAATTTTCAATGACATTGCATTACCAAGCTGTGACATCATTGTTTTTGGTTGTTTTTCTAAATTTCAGACATTTTGTGGATAATAGCACATTTTTAGCTAGCAAAAGATTTCGGAAAAGTAACAAAATTGTTACTTGATAAAGTAATTATGATAGAATTACCAGTTTTGCCCCAGTAATCCCATTACATTACTCCATTGCTCAAAAAGTAGTTTAATTACAGTAGTGGATTACTTAGTAATAGGTTAGTCGCCAACACTGAATGTAACAAACAAATTAAATCTTGACTCACATATGCCACATGATTTTGCGTGTTTATGCGAGATTTTGGCACCAAAACATGGTAAATTTTCAACAGGGTATTCAGTCGGTGCTACAAATGTATCAAAGTTTGGTACGCAGCCCCACTATTTCCCAAAGCTATGCACTAATTAGACTACAAGAACACGCACGCTGCTATGTAGATATTCCTTAAATAGGTCTTTGAATGCCAATGAGTTATTAATCAACTGTTGCAAACAAACAGCTGATGGGACCAAACCTCCCCCGAACCGCGATTTCAGTCTGAAGTAGCGGAGTGCGTTAGCGTCGCTGCAGTTTCCCAGCAGCCTCCCAACGCTGCCTCTGAGCTGTGTACTCCTGCCGCTTTCACAATAAGACCTCCTTCTCCTGAGCAAACCCCTGCAAGAGACGCTGCTGTTCACACAACTTTGTTTTGGGGTAATCAGTTGTGTGAATGAGTACAAGCAGGCAGTGTGGGGGATTGTTGTAAAAGCAGACGCTTTGGGGCAAAGGAAAAAAAAAAGAAAGAAAAACCTGTCATGACAGTGAGTCAACTGTGACTAATTACAGGCCCCGCAGCTCCACGCCCTGCCTCCTCAGAGAGCTGCGAGTTTCTGCCTCGGAAAATAATACAATAACATCACAGGCCGCGGAGGAATCCTGAGGAATCCTGACTCTGAGTCGGAGTCAGACATCACTTTTCCCACTGCAACGTCATGCAGAAGACAGCGACCTGGCGTCTCAGGGACCACTGGGAGGAATGTCAATATTTTCTCCTCAGGTGTGTCCGAGTCCAAAGGCCACTTTTACTGACTGTGTGTAGACAGGTGAAGAGTTGTGGACTCACCAGCTGTGTTTTAGTCCATCTGAACAATTTTACGCAATAATGAGGGAATAAATGTGTTGCTTAATCCACAAGGCAGTTCAGATTAGGCTCTGGGCACTGAACTTCGGCAAACTGGAGAAAATCCTGATTTGAATCACCAGTAAAATGGAAAATAAAAGTAAAAAAGTAAATAAAACCAAGGTACCGAAAATGGCGAAGTGTTAAAAAATAATTTTGAATTGTGCCAAGGGTTAGTTCAGGTAGTTCATCGTATTTATGGACAACTTTATTAAAGGGGGTCACATGACCATCTGGGAAAATAGCCCACTGAACCCGGCAAGTGATTGGACTCTCCCTCTGCTATTCTCTGCAGCCAGGAAGAGTGAAACATGTCCTTTTCTTAATGATGCTGCCACTAATGCTGTTGATGTTTTAAACTACTGAATTACATTCTTGGTTCTTTCGCAACTGAACTCTGGCCATCGTTTCAGCCTCTTTTTCATCAAAAGATGTCAACCTTCAACCAGCTAAAAACAAAACAAATTCAGACTGAAGCTTTTCAGGATGGATTGGCAAGAAGAAAAAAAAAACAAAAAAATGAATTGACTGCAAAGTTCGAAGTGGTTGTTACTGTTATTGTCTAGGCACTCTGAACCCTCAGCTGGTCCCCAGTCATTCTGGAGATGTCTGAGCCAACCTGAGCTGTGGCCATAAAAGCAGACGGCGACGGCGTCTGTGCGGTCGCAGACTCTGGGAATGATCCAACTGCCCAGTGACTGCCTGCCTGCCTGCCTGCCTGTCTGCACAGTGGACCACACAGGGCTGCGCATTATGTTCAGCACGCGTCCAAAATGCCCGGCTGAAAGTGAACTGTGAGCACTGCGTGTGTGTGTGTGTGTGTGTGTGTGTGTGTGTCTTGGGAGTGGGGTTACTTTACTGCTGATGAAGAAGAAAAGCTGTCAATGTATCTCTTGTCCAGGCTTTACGGTTTAAAGTTTTCGGACACCCTTAAAATTTTACTGGGTCCCAATTATTCTCATTTAATATTTACCAGAATTTTTGGGGGGCGGGTGTTTCAATAGGTTTGGTTGCATCAGAGGCAGACGAACAAATGGACATTATTCTTTTGTTTATTGTCAATAAGACAAAATAAGAAAAGTAAATTCTTGTAGTTCTGGATGTGTTGCAACGGACGTCATCTTGCTGAAACGTCCACTTGTGAGCTGGATGGAACAGCGCACGTGCAGCGTGTGGGTCCATGTTGGTGACGGCAGTAAAACAAACTGCACTCGGAAGCTTGAGACTGACTCTCAGCGCGTTGCCAACGCATCGCAAACGCTGTCCAAAAACTTTTTTCCAACCGCTGTAATTTCATTTGCAAATGTTATTAAAGTTGTGGATAAAAACCCGTGTGGGGGGAATCGAGGGTTTCAAGCGGGGGTCGTTTGCCGAAGGCAGAGCCCTGGTTTATGTTTGCAGCGCTGCAGAAATAAGAGAACGCACTAATGACGGCCTGCGCTTGAGGAAACTTTGCTTTTTAACTTCCTGGAGGTGCCGTTTTCCTCCTCGTCCGACGGCGTGAGCTCCGTAGCGCGGCGCCGCTCGGAGTTGGGCGTCGTAAATCCAGAGATGCCTACGCGCTGTTTAACCGCCCTGCTGCTGCTGCTGCTGCTGCTGCTGCTGCCATCGTCGGGGAGCACAGCTAGCTGTCTCAGTCATCTAGCCGAGACGCCTACGCTCAGCGAACGCACACTTTGTAATTAAGAGCAGGGCAGACGACAGCCCGGCCCCGCGCACGCACAAACACACATAAAGATGGTTTTAGAAGGACTTTGCCTCGGCGGGGGTTTTGTCCAAAGCGGCAGACGAGCTCAAGATGCCGGCGGCCCCCGCAGTCAGATTAGGAAAACAACAAACAGCACGGTTGCTACGGGCTCATCTGGGCACGCTCTGACCTCGCGTCAGCGGGCAGCTGACTCGGAAGGTCGATGAGAATGGTTGCACCTTCTCCTTCCAGCGAAACAGGAGATCCCTCTTCCTCCACAAGGCCGGACAGGCTGACGCTCAACCAAGCCTCGGCATGAATGTCTATCGACGCTGCCGCCGTGATGACGAAACAGCTTCGGGAAACCACAGAAACGTGTTGGGGCTTTGCTTACAGCCTCAAGGAGTCATAATAAACTCCCACTCATCATCATGTTTTCTGAACAAGAAGAAAGAAAATGTGTTGGCTACTGAAAACTGCATTGTTGTGTATTCATCAAAATCACTGCAACACTAGTTAGGCCTTATCCAGAGCTTGCTAATGGCATTATGTCGAGAATGCATCACAACAAACAAACAGTGTAGGCCTCTGTGTAAAGTGTATGTCTACACTGTCTAGATCTGCAGAATTTCAAAGCAAAGTTTTAATGGTGATGAAAGAAACGTGGCTTGCCTAATATTAAGCATCTGTGGCATATTGTTGTTTGGCTTTGCTTTGTCAATTGTAATTAAATAGGATAATTAAAGAATGTCCCCCTTTTTCATTAATTATGTTACATTCAACTACTTCACAATGGAGAAAATATTTTTGGCCATGGAGAAGCAACGAGGCGAACGCACAATATACAGTAAAAGACGCTACGTGGACCAAAACAATCATTCGCTGCGAAGAAAATTCCATTGCAGACGGAGAGATTTTTTTTCTTTTTTATACGTGACCGCAAACCAAGGCCAACATAGTTTGAAGCTAACTCATCAAGTCTGTGTCATGCATCTGTTATTACTGTGGATGCAGCCTACATACAGGTTGCACTCACCTGTGTTACTTATCTTGGAAAAACGTAACTTTCCCGAACGACTGGGAAATCATGGAAAACCTTTCTTTTATCATCTTTTCCAACATTGTAACTATACCATTTAATGACTGACTTGTTTCTCAAGTGTGATGCAAGAGGTGGTGAGGAGGAAAAAAAGTTGTCTACCATAATTGTAACGACCATTCTGACCGTGACTCAATAACGCACGTTTAAAAAAATAATTAAAATCTTGGAAAGCCTGCTTTGGCCCGGACTGAAGTGCACCTAAGAGCGCTGGAGTGAGCCTCTGTTAACCTGAACACCATGGCGCTGTTGTTCACTCACCAGCCTCTCCATCTCCTGCTCTCGGAGCCTCTCCTCCCGCTGCCGCCGGTGGTACTCCAGCAGCTCGTCCTCGTTGTCGCTGATCTCCGTGATGCTGTTCTTCCGCTCCCTCATGCCGGGATGGGGTCTCCCCGCCGACACCTTCCGGTGGGCCCTGGGGCTGGCGACGGGGGACGAGCCGGGCAGGGAGCCCAGGCTGAAGGCGGGCGACAGGGCGTTCCCAAAGCTGGCTTTCCTCGCTCCCGCGCCCCCGCCTCCCGCCTCCATCATCATGGAGGTGGGCGACGGACTGCGGGCCCGGATGCCGCGGCTGAACGTCGGGTCCTCCGACGTCGATCCGGATCGGGATCGGAGCCTCGGACTTTCGGGGACGAACTTGCCCAGGCTCGAGTTGCCGTCTGGCGTCCTGAGCGCGGGGACCGTTCCCGGGAGGGCCCCCGGGAGGACGGGGACCCCCCGGCGAGCCATGGAGGGGCTGAGCGGCGGCAGCTCCCTCATGCTGCTGCTGCCGCCTCCTCCGTTCAGATCCATGTTCCTCCTGGCCATGCGCGGGCTTTCGGGGGGCTGAAAGGAGCGTGAATGCTGCTGGAGCGGAGAGCCCTGGATGATGTGGACGATGGGGTCGAGCGGCGGCTGGAAGGCTCGGGGCCCGTCGGCCAGGCCGGCCTGTTCTCTGAAGGGACTGGCGGGCCGTTCGTGCAGCGCCGCGGCCGACTTGGTCCTGGGACTGGAGGCCGACGGCGAGGGACAGGCGGGGAACTTCGGAGCCAGCCTGGGACTGCTGGGCACCAGGTTCCTCCCGGTCAGAGACTCAGTCGACGACAGGTGGGGGGTCGCCCAGAAGCTCTCGGAGCCGTCGGGGCCCAGCCCTCTGCGGCCCGGTTTGGGACTCGGAGGGGCGTCCGCCAAGATCTTCCTCTGCAGCCGGGGGCTTTCCTGAACTTTGAGCCCCGCGCCCCCGCCGCCGAAGTGAGGCAGCGCAGTCCGCGGCTGGGGCATGGGCGGAGGCTGAGCGGTGAAGTTGTAGCTGGAGGAGCGTACAGGCACTGGCGGCAGGGAGGAGCTCTGGTCCGGGGGTCCTCCGCTGGGGGAGGGGCTGGTGAAACTCCCGCTGCTGGCCGCCGAGGGGGAGGACAGAGGGGAGAAGGGAGGGGAGGCGTTCTCGTAGCTGGAGCCCACGGACATGGCGCCGGGGCTGGTGGGAGGGGAGAGCAGGTAGCGCCCGCCCCCGTTCACCATGGGCGAGAGCGGGGAGTGAGGGACGGCAGGCTGGCCCCGCGGGGGCTTCTTGGCCTCTGAGGGGGAAGGCTGGAGCTCGTCCATGGCCAGGGAGTCCATGATGTCTTGGAGGTCCTTCTCGATGGAGCTGACGATGGCGCTGTGCTCGGACTGGACCTTCTCTCCAGGAGCTGGGGGGGACTGGGCCAGGGCCGCCTGGTGATTCCCATTGACCAGGCTCTCCGTGTCTGAGGGAAAACAACAATACCCAGCCTTGAAGCTTCATGTGTTTTTGAGCAGATCATGAAATCAAACTCAGAGTTATTTAAAGATGATGGATATCATGAATGTTTGCAGGTCGTTTAAAAACCAGGATCCAGTCTGCCACAAAATGCATAGTGCATCTTCCCCATTTGCTATTTTTTAAAAAAAAAAATCTATTATCAATGGGAGTCCAGAGCCTGACAACTTGGGCAAAATGCCACAACGACTTCCAATAAAAAGGCACTTAGTCACATAGTCAATAGCAAAGAACATGAGAACATCATTCTGCTAGAGCACTACAGTATTCCTCCCAGTCCTCAAATGTTGGTTCCTACACCATTAAGATACCAGTATTTTTGTCTCCGGGTCCAGTTCCGAAAGACAGAATATTTCTGGCCTGAGATAAATTCAACCACTCCAAGAGTTTAAATAATGTTAGGCCCCTTTTATTAAATGGGTGTCTCCCAATAAAAGCTGCTCCATGTTTCACTGTAGTTGAGCAGTGTCATACCCAAGACTGGACTTACTGCTCTAATAACCCTTTTCTGCAAGATACTTCTGCTGCAACAATGGCAGTGAAACTCATTTACTTTCCTGTCTTGCTTCCTTATGTACTCTGGCTTTTGTCCATGTCAGTGAGTATTTAACCAAGCTCTTTTTTTTTTTTTTACAAATCTTCAACAGAACATATACTGCACAAATGCACGAGCACAGAGCACAAAATTGGTTGCGAGAGGAAAAAAAAACAACAGACAAAGGGCACCATGGAAGAAATAAACAGACACTAGATAAAAAAAAAAAAAAAAATAAAACAGGTTAAAATGTACCCATACAACCCAATTACTGAGTTGCCCCAAAGCAACAAAGGACACAGACTGGGTAATTTAATCTTAACTGTGTCTCTCTCTTTCTCTCTCTCTCTCTCTGCCTCCAATGTCAGCATAGACGATTATTACAGCAGAAATGCACACCCTGTGGGATCATCAGACCACAAATTGGTTTTAATAATGCTTAACCAAATCTATTCAAATGGACGTCTTGCGTGTAAGAGATATGAAAACAAAGATAACAAAAGTGTGGCGTCATTAGTGACAACATGACGGGAGTGACATCACGGAAATCTCACATCCAGCAGGGACGTCATTTGATCACATTTGAATTTTTTAGTTCATTGTTTATTTTTTTTTTTATGGCAGGTCATGGAACAAATGAGAGCAATTAGTGATGGAATCAGCTGTTCTGTCTCCGTCTTGTAAACATGATGTCAGAGAGAAGGTCTCCCACGAGCAAGGCTGCTCTCAAACACACAACAGGGGCAGCACAAATAATACATTAGCTTGTGCTTGTTAAGGCAAGATGGGAGCAGCTTCCTGCCTCCACTGTAATGCCTCTGCTGTCTGACCACAGTTGCATCTTCCAAAACATCTCCACGCAAAACGTAAAATAAAGCGTTCACTGTCAGCGGAGGCTGCAACAAGAATGCAACCTCGTTGTCTTGTTGTTAAACGTCAATGTCACGCAGCGCCTCAAGACGTGTGACCCGCTCCAAGCAGGTGACGCTACTGATGTACAGTAGCTACAGTCAAAATAAATAAATAAATAAATAAATAAATAAATAAATAAAAAACAAACGAAAAGGCTGGAATGACAGAAATAAAAGCGGCCGTTTACAGAGAGCCTGTGCAATGATGTCATAGGATACGCCGCCTCGGGTATCGCCGTTCCAAACTTCATTTGACAATCCAGCTATTTAGTGTTAGCTTAGCTACCGGTACAAGAGAAAATAAGCTGAGTGGGAGAAAAAAACACTTTGAAAATGTTATCTCCGACAATGTCCTGCACATATCGGGTTTGGTCCCGGCGTACCGTCATTCAAACTGTTTAGCACATACAGCATTTTTGCTCGGTCTTAAATTTATCTTCCCCGCTCAACATATCGTGACACTGTCAATCCGGTGACGGATATTGTTCTCCCCCGAATGAAGGACCTATTTACTGGCCACCTGTATGCTGAATTAGACACGAAACACTAATGAACACGATTAGACACGCCAGCGTGTCAAACGCTGCGAGCATCCTCCGCTGAAAGCGACTGAATACAAAAATGACACGTTTGTAAACGGAATTTGGCGAGTGACCGCCTGTATGCACTCCTCTTGACCAAAGCCCAGGCATTTAAGCATGGCGTTACTCACATGAAGGAATAATACCGCGACCCGGTGTTCAAGTTCAACTCGCTACCATGTTAACTGGCTACCTTTGTTTACGCGCATCTGTAGTTGTCCCAGCTACAGCAGATGTTAGCGGAGGTCAAAACCAGGAAGTGATTTCGTCTTGCCGTCCTCGGCGCTGCCTGTTGGTAAATTATTTTTTCCGAAGCCGCGTACAAGTCGCTGATGTCGCAAGTGCTGATTTAGTATCGGAAATGATAAGATCACATCCCCTTTCCACGTTTGTCCTCAATAATAAGAACAGTAATTATTAAACAAATAAATGGATATTATTTAAAAAAAAAAACAAAATAAAAAAAACACAACAACAACAACAAAAAAAAAAAACTTTGCATGCGTCTTCCTTTTACTGACAGGTCGAACAATGAATGTATAATGATGAACACAACATATAATAATGGGGGTAAATGATACGGACAACGACGATAATAGACACAAAGTTAAGGACCCGACAAAGGCGGGGATTGAAGCCACGACCAAGGGAGGAGAAAAAAAAAAAGACACGAAGCGCACCTCGCTCCCCGCTATTCCACCAGCGCCCTTGTGAGCGGCGGCGTAGCAGCCCAAAACAGGACGACGTCGCCAGTCGCACGGGCAGTAATCGCCCAGATCAACTTGCTACCCTCTTATAAGTTGTTTCCTGAGCTTATTCAGAACTTATAATGAGCAATTTGACTTTCTTAACAAAGAGCGAAGCCTTAAGCTTCGCACCAACCCTAAAACACCAGTAAAACACATTGTGTACTTTGCCGTAGCTTCACGTTTTTGAGGCACGACTGTCAACAGTCGGCAGCAATAGACTTCGTCCTGTTTTTGTTTTGTTTTTTAAATTGAGGTGTGTGTGTGTGTGTGTGTCTGTCTATTTAGTCTGGTCTTACATTTTCTGTCATTTGTGTAAAGTACTATGTTTCAGCTGTAGTGTTTTGGGTTTTGTTTTGGTTTGAAAAGAGCCGTGTAAATAAAGAAGGTTCGAGCGCGCGCACACAAATTGTCCCATTTGAAAAGATGAAAGAAGCCAGTAACGTAATTTAAAATATATATAAAATAAATCCAGGAAAATACATCGTATGATTTTCAAATAATTTAATTGTGTCAAGGTGCAGAAAATAGGCATTTGATCAATAACAAACTTGCGCAGTCTCCCAACAGAGCTCAATGAAAAAGTGGGTACTGACGATGGGGAAGCGCCTACACCTGTAAGCAACCAGGTGCAGTGGTTATCAAAATCATAGTCTCCCAACAGAGCTCAATGAAAAAGTGGGTACCTAATCAAATAAAAGTAAATTAATCACAAAGTGGGCACAAAAAGTCTCTCTCCATCTCCGGCTTGTCGACACATTCCCAATGAAACCACAATGTGCATGCAGCACATTGGATCTGAAACAATAAAAAAAAAGCATGTGAGACATTATTTATTGGGACGACAAATAAAATTTCAAAATTCTTACCCATTGGATAACTGTGGAGTCCATGTGCCCACTGTCCTCATTGCCGCATATGCGGCAAAGTTGTGCCAAATTGTCTGTAAGGTACATCCAAAAAAAAAAAAAAAAATCACAGCAAATACCAAAAGCCGAAAGACAACTCATACACAGTCAACTTACCAGAGTTGTCCAAAAGGGTCTTGGCTATTTCATAGCGCATTTCTGCAATTGCAGATGGCTCTGTAGAAAAGTGCAACGCCTCACCTCTTAGGAGCAACTCTGAAATCTTGCAGGAAACAAAAATAAGCTGATCACGTCTTGTAAAATGTTCAATTTCGATTTCAAAACATTACTTACTTTGCAAATGATAACTCCACAAGATGTTGAGTCCTTTTGGGTGGGGTGTGGAACAGTTTCACACTTCCATCGGGATATATTTAAATAGTGCATTCTTAAAAAGGCTCTAAACCAAAAGACATATGCAAGTGTGTATTAATGTATTCTTTTGGCATTTGTGAAGTGAACAAAAAAAAAAAAAAATGGCCAACCTTGTTGAGTCTCTGCACTTGGTCAGCTGTTTCTCTGTGGCACCAAAAGGGTCAATGAAAATGGCTCGCGACTCTCTTGGATACATAACCTTTGCAGGAAGCAAACTATAAAGTATACTTTATGCAATACAATTCTTCATATCAAAACATTGTACACTTACCACTAGCAGCCAGTGGTTATTTTCACAGACTGCTCCAATCAAGCAGTCCCATTCCAAGATGTGGAGCTGCAAGCAACCATGATTTTAGTGGTCAAGAAGCCAGACTTAAACCATCAACTTGTAAATTGTAAAGCTTACCTTTTTCATTTTTTTTCCAGTGCCTTTCCAAATTTCTGTTATGGCAAAGGAATCAATGACAAGTATTTTCTCAGAAACTTGTTTGGCTAAAAAGTGTAAAAAACAATTTAAAACCTGGAAATGAGGAAGAGGAAAAATTACTTGTGCCACATTCAACAACAACAATCTCATCAAGAGGTTGATGACCTCACCTCACTGACAAGTTCTTTGGATGGAGCCAAGGTTTTGAAGTCAGCTGTAAAGTTTATAAGGGCCGTACCTTGCCCAAATGACTTCCGCCTTGGCTTTTAAAATGTCATTTACAGCTGAAAATTGAAAAAACATTTTATGAGGTACAGATATGCTGCAGAAATATACTTTAATATAATGACAAATCGTGAGCAGCATGAGATTTACCTGGAGTTGGACACGCAGCACTTTGAGGGACATTTGAGCACTGCATTGAACCGGAGGAGAGCTTGCGATCCTTTTCAGTTTTGCGGAATTCTCTCCTCCGGTTCAATGTAGTGCTCCAACTGGTCAATGTTTGCTGACATTGTTGCCCTCCTCTTTTTAAATAAACAAGTTTCTCTTCTATGTTGGACACAATGAATGGCCCCAACATGTCTGGGGCCATTTTGCCGCCTTTTCGTTGTTCTTGCCGGATGTTTCTTTTAGAACTTTGTCGCCAACACAAAAGGTCACGCTTTCACCTTTTTCAAGTTTTTATGTTGAATTTTTTTTTTGGGACTTTTCAACATTTTGTTTAACTTCAAGGTAGGTTTCCTCAAGTTTTAGTAGTCCCTCAAATGGGTCCTCATTGTTCAGAAGGCTTTCAACCTTCTCGTGAGTGACCTTCAGTGGAACAGACATTAAATATCAAATGTTCTGTAGTCAGCACAATTTTTTGAAAGTTAAATTTTGTTCTTACCTCATAATCATGGGGAACCTGTGAAGGGTATTTGGCCTCTCGACCAAACATTAAAAAAAAGGGGCTGTGCTTGGTTGTCAGTTGCTTTTTTGTTCTAAGTGCAAACATTGTTGATTCTAAAAATTTGTCCCAGGATGTTGGTTTGGCTTTGCAGAGAATGTTTAAAGATCTGAAAAGAATGTTTCATGAAGTCACTTGTTTCAACATAGAAAATGTGTTAAAAGTAAGTAACTCACCTCTGAATGGTGCCATTAAGTTTTTCCACCAAACCATTTGTTTGGGGATGGTATGGCGAGCAAAAGCTCCGCTTAATGGCCATTTTCTCACATAGATGACGATTTAGCTGTTGATCAAATGAACAGAAACAGGTGCATTACATAAAGCACAGGAATATCGCAATGAACAGTTTGGTTCTCACCTTATTTTTAAACTCTGTCCCCTGATCTGTTAGCAGTCTCTGAGGTACACCATATGTGTATATAAATTTAAGAATACAACTAGTGACCTCTTCTGCTGTTTTACTCTTCAGAGGGTAGGCTACTGCCCATTTGGTAAAATAATCAACCATTACACAAATGTATTGATTACCGTCCTCTGTCATGGTCAGGCGCATCAGGTCCATCCCAACCAATTCAAATGGTTCTTGTACCTTAAAGAAATAAATTGTTAGACAAGGGTTACTCTCGATTGATGTCATTATTGGTGCAGTTGTGCGGTCAAGCTTACAGTAATAGGCGTGTACTTTGCTCTCTCTTTGAGAGTCGCACGTTTGGCCTGGCAGTCTGGACACTGTGCAATCTAGAAAAGCAAAGTATTGATGCGCATTGATTAAATCTATGTAGGATTTCTAAGTAAATATCTCAATTCACTTTGTACAAAACATGTTTTATTCACAAGTTAGGTGTGACTACTTGAAAAATTTTAAATTTTTCATGACATAATTAATGAAATAAAGATTATCAATCTTACATACCCATTTCCTGATGTCAGCTTGCATGCCAGGCCAGTAGTAGCGACTTATTATTGCATTGTGGGTTTTCTCTACCCCACAATGTGCCCCAATGCTGCTGCAGTGAAATTCTTGGAAAATTTCATCTGCCTCAGAGGCAGAGAGCACCACTTGAGCAATGTGCTCCCTAGGTTTTCTTCGGCATATGTAATGAAGAATTCCATCTAATTGATCACAACAAGTTTAGAGAGAAACATCTTTCCACTTTAAACATCTAGGCTTACATTAGTTTCATACTTACCTTTGAGAACAAAACTGGAAGCTCTCCGCTTGATTGTGTGTCGCTGCTTTTCGCCAAACCTTTGGGAAGGAATTATGCTCTAGGTAAAGCAAGACTTCGCTAACTATTTTGGGGTCCATTGTTCCTTTTTGTTTTCTGTGTTCTGTGACTCGCCTTCTGTTGTTTCAGTATCTGACTCCTCTCATTCAGAAATGATTCTCACCCTTATATATAAGGGCTTTAATTAATTTGCCTAGTTGATCACAGGTGTAGGCGCTTCCCCCCCATCGTCAGTACCCACTTTTCATTGAGCTCTGTTGGGAGACTATGATTTTGATAACCACTGCACCTGGTTGCTTACAGGTGTAGGCGCTTCCATCGTCAGTACCCACTTTTTCATTGAGCTCTGTTGGGAGACTATGATTTTGATAACCACTGCACCTGGTTGCTTACAGGTGTAGGCGCTTCCATCGTCAGTACCCACTTTTTTCATTGAGCTCTGTTGGGAGACTATGATTTTGATAACCACTGCACCTGGTTGCTTACAGGTGTAGGCGCTTCCCCATCGTCAGTACCCACTTTTCATTGAGCTCTGTTGGGAGACTATGATTTTGATAACCACTGCACCTGGTTGCTTACAGGTGTAGGCGCCCCATCGTCAGTACCCACTTTTTCATTGAGCTCTGTTGGGAGACTGCGCAAGTTTGTTATTGATCAAATGCCTATTTTCTGCACCTTGACACAATTAAATTATTTGAAAATCATACGATGTATTTTCCTGGATTTATTTTATATATATTTTAAATTACGTTACTGGCTTCTTTCATCTTTTCAAATGGGACAATTTGTGTGCGCGCGCTCGAACCTTCTTTATTTACACGGCTCTTTTCAAACCAAAACAAAACCCAATACAGCTGAAACATAGCACTTTACACAAATGACAGAAAATGTAAGACCAGACTAAATAGACACACACACACACACACACACACCTCAATTTAAAAACAAAACAAAAAAACAGGACGAAGTCTATTGCTGCCGACTGTTGACAGTCGTGCCTCAAAAACGTGAAGCTACGGCAAAGTACACAATGTGTTTTACTGGTGTTTTAGGGTTGGTGCGAAGCTTAAGGCTTCGCTCTTTGTTAAGAAAGTCAAATTGCTCATTATAAGTTCTGAATAAGCTCAGGAAACAACTTATAAGAGGGTAGCAAGTTGATCTGGGCGATTACTGCCCGTGCGACTGGCGACGTCGTCCTGTTTTGGGCTGCTACGCCGCCGCTCACAAGGGCGCTGGTGGAATAGCGGGGAGCGAGGTGCGCTTCGTGTCTTTTTTTTTTTCTCCTCCCTTGGTCGTGGCTTCAATCCCCGCCTTTGTCGGGTCCTTAACTTTGTGTCTATTATCGTCGTTGTCCGTATCATTTACCCCCATTATTATATGTTGTGTTCATCATTATACATTCATTGTTCGACCTGTCAGTAAAAGGAAGACGCATGCAAAGTTTTTTTTTTTTTGTTGTTGTTGTTGTGTTTTTTTTATTTTGTTTTTTTTTTTAAATAATATCCATTTATTTGTTTAATAATTACTGTTCTTATTATTGAGGACAAACGTGGAAAGGGGATGTGATCTTATCATTTCCGATACTAAATCAGCACTTGCGACATCAGCGACTTGTACGCGGCTTCGGAAAAAATAATTTACCAACAGGCAGCGCCGAGGACGGCAAGACGAAATCACTTCCTGGTTTTGACCTCCGCTAACATCTGCTGTAGCTGGGACAACTACAGATGCGCGTAAACAAAGGTAGCCAGTTAACATGGTAGCGAGTTGAACTTGAACACCGGTCAGTGTCAGTGGCGTTCACACCTGCTATGTGACACACATTGATGCCCACATCCTCCGGACACCGGTTACACACCGGCTGTGTCCGAGCTCCTACCACGCCGACGGAGGTTCGGATATTCACCAGAGAGGTGAGGTTTCAGCCGGGGTTGGGGTGCTGGGAACCGCTGCCGCTGCTCGCGGTACCTCTAGCATTAAGCTAACCAATTCTCACATGGACTTTCCGGATAACATTTTCAAAACAAAGCCGCATCGTGCTGAGCTCGCTAATTGTAGTGTTTGCTTACAATAGTTTACCGCCACGGTAAGTAACTAATTTAAGTCTTATTGTTTTGCTATATAATGAAATTGTACTTGAATAGAACAGGGAGCTAATCGTTTAAAAGGCGTCTGTTTTTTTTCGGATGCTTTTTATTTTGAAGGACACTGTTTCGTTTACAGTGTCCCTGCTGCACTGACAACGCTCTTCCTGTCCAAGGCAGCGGAGAGTCGCTTTAAGATTTACGGGCGCTTTAAAAAGAGTCTCGGCAATAAATCTTGAGGCCCTGTCACTGTAATTGTTCTTTGTCAATTTTAAACGAGCCAGGTAGGAAGGGCATCGACAAAATAACTCCTCTTGAACATCAACAAAGTCACTAATAGCCCCCAAATACAGGTGAGAGACGATCCGGCATTGGCCAGCTCAGCAGCAAATTTTAGATGCATATAATGTAGTCACGTTGAGACACAATCGTCCCATAAACATATTACTTTTAAAAGTTTTTATTTTCAAAACTTATATAGAACACACAGTGTCACTTTAAAAAGTGTAACCATTGTTTGTGTGCACGTATTTGAGAAGATTGTGAACAGGATTGATGTTATTTCTACATCAGTTCGAATGAAAGTAATTACATAAACAACATGTATATTGTAGCATAAAGTACACTGCCACAATTTTGTGAAAGTAAACAAAATGAATAAAAATATGACCTGCCAGTGTATACAAATAGAAAGGACAAGCAAGAAATATAAAGTGATGCATTTATTCAATAAATAAGTACTATTTTTTTGTAACTTTTTTTAAGCAGATTTTACTGACAGACATCGTTTTCCATTTTACTACTTACTATTTTACTACTTTACTACACTGACAATCTGCTACCATGTTCAGATCCTGCCTCTGTACTACTTGTTGCGAGTCACCAGTTTCAGGGGGCCACAGGATGATAAAGCAAAAGTGAATCCAACATGCAAACCGGTGACCAGGAGGGGTAGCCCATGGGACAGAGGGAGGCCGGCCAGACACTGGGACAGTAGAGTGGAACTGGAGCTTTAAAAATAGTCTGCGAAAAAGATACTGTAACTCCATCCATCACCCTCTTTGAGTGGGCAGCTCAGAGCCACACAGACGGCCTGCCTGCCCACCAGAGAGCCAAAGGAAAGGTCCGAGGTGGTCGCTGCAAGAGGGGCGTCTGAGGACAGCTGCCCAGTGAAGCGGAAGCAGAAGTCAATAAAAAGTTGCATCTACAACAATTGAGTTGGAATGCAAACATTCTCAAGTAAAGAAAACTAGATTGTCAGAAAAAAGACGACCCCTCAGTTTAAACAAAGAAATCGGTTGCTGATACAGACCCTGGCAGTAGAGTTAAATGTCCCATATCATTTCAAAATCCCTTTGCGAATGCTTTCGGACAATATTTTAGCAATATGTAGCATAAACACAAGGGAAGTTATAATAAAAAAACAAAACAATAATTTTGTTGATAGAGTGATATTTTTTGACGTTCTTTTTTCCTAAACATGTCAAGAGCAACTTTTTCAATTGTCTTTGAATGTTGTGAAGCAAAAGAACTACTAAATAAAACAAGAATCCATCCTTTAACTTTTTTTTTTTTTTTGCTAACTCCACACTTTAGAAAGTGTCTTATAAAAAGCTCCTGAAAATCAGCCTTTTGTGACATCACGCAACGGGCCGATTTTCAAACTTTGCTGTGGTTTTCACGTTTTTGTCCCCTTCACAAACGCAAAGCACCAGTTTTAGCAGGACACTTAAACAGAGTGTTTTCAAGAGAAGTTGTAAACGGAGGGCTAAATTTGCTCATTCCAGAGATCTGTAATTTATTGCATAATTTAACGTGCAAATCTGTTCCACTGGAGTCAGTTATTTGAAATAAACAGTTGAAAATGGGTATAATAAGGGACCTTTAAAAAACAATCTCTGCTTAGGAGCTTATTATATAACAATTTATGTGTGCTGTGCTGCACATTCCACATTCCATGAATCTTTATTCTGTGGATCAGCCAAACAAGGATGCAAATGTAAATACCATGTTCCAAAAGGGCTGCACCCTTTTTCTTTGCTCAGTTAGCAAATTTTATTCAAATACCCTCATGTCAGATTGATTTAATTTTGCTGAAAATAATCAGGTTTCTGCTGCGGAAATCAATTCTTGTGCTCCAAAAAACACTATAAAATAAGTAAAAATTGAATCATTACAGAAAAAGCTGAAAAGAGAGTGTCTCCTTCAGAGGACCAAAAGGTCAGTTATTATTATACACGCTTGCGTTACGGAATCTACACAAAGATAAGATTTGGAATTTATATCTGGAAGCTGATATGAGAAAAGTCTGCCGATAGGCTTGGGAGTGGTATAAGCAGGCTTCATCTGAATGCAAGCCGGGGACGCATAATTGAGGAAAATGGCACGTTTCTAAACAACGGAAGGCTTTCATTACTGGATCAGGAAGTGCACAGCGGCCAGCAGGGGCCTGCGTGCTAAACTTATCCGCCGGCAGCAGCAGCAGACAGCGTCAAAGGTACACGGAGGGGAACAGTTTGATGGCACGATGACGCATCACTGTTAGTGGAGCCGGCCAAAAAAAGATAGGCTTACAGTGGTGAGAGTGGCAGTGGACGAGGACGCCCAACACACACAAACACACACACACACACACACACACACACACACACACGCATACGCATGCAACTGAAAACTTTGCCTGGAGATGCCAGGAATGAGGGGCTCATAAAACATGCATGATGTTAACTCCAGCGCCGGGTCCCAGCTGGGCACCCGTCAGCCGGCAGGGTTCAACGGGTGCTGCATGTTAAAGGCTGGTGCTGCCGGCGACAGTCATCTAACAGAGAGATTCAGGGCTTTGCTGTATTATCTGACTGTATTATGCAATATAAAGTTATGCAAGTCTTTTGTTTTTTCTTTACATAGCCTGATATGTTCTTTGTCTCAGGGCATTTGGTGAGCAGACAAACTCAGTTATGTGCTTTCATCGAACGAAATTTTTCTTTTTTTTTAAGAAATCAGATCAGCCAAATAAACAAATCCCAGATTCCAAAAATACTGTATGTTTCTATCCAGAGCAGAACAAGTGCTCCACCCTTCCAATGATATAAAAAGATGCTATAATCCCGGGGTGTCACTGCAGCACTAACAATCACCTGCCATATAAATTGACCTGCTGCAACCTCACCTCCAGCATCTGTGGGTTTCGGCAATAATCTGTAGCTTTTCTGCAGCTGAATGTGGATTTCCAGAGGAAAAAAAAACTGTCTTATTTATGTGGGAACAGCTCATTTGCCCAGTAGGTCAAACGATGCTGCTGGCATAGATCACAAGAACCATACACCTACATACCTGGATATAGTCTGTTGTAATCCCCGGTGGAGATGACCACTCCCTGAGGTACCATGCTCTTCATTCTGAAGGCCTCTTCAGGGTGGTTGAAGCGGAAGAAGGATGACTGGCCAAAACACAGCATGCAACCTGAAAGACAGGGAGGAAAAATGTACTTTTACATTTTGCTTGTTTTACAGAAACAAGCAAACTCACAGTGTGGTGTAGCACACACGGTGAAGATTTGTTGCAAGCATACTTTCACACATCTTATGGCCCTCTAAGTTAATAAAATAAGTTAACCACACTGTTAAGACGGCACTTTATTAGCACTTTACCATGACTAGTGTGTTCAACGATGGCAACCAGTGGTTATTTGTTTCCTGATGCTTTTTCTCTTTTTGGGAACCCGTCTCTGAAAGCCCAAGAGATGGTTGTGCCGGTGTGAAAATCCCAGCAGATCAGCAGTTTGTGTCTGGCACCAACTACTAGCCCACATTCACTCACTTAAATCCACTTTCTCCACCATTCTGATGCTCACTTCAGCGAGTCGTCTTCACCGCGTCAACACGCCTAAGTGCACTGAGTTGCTGCCATGTGGTTGGCTGATGAGCTATTTGTTTTAACTAGCAATTTAGTGCTGTATTTAATGTAAACTACTTGAGGGTTAGCACATTTATACATTTGTCCTTCACATGAAAAAACTGTCTGTGCTCCCCATCCAATAATATGGCTGTTTTTTTATATAAACTGAACATTGAGAAGTACACGAAAAACAATTCTCCAGAAAACCAAAATAAAATTTGTCGAAACGCTAGTTGGACAACGATACAGTCGAGTGTCTCATTAAACTAGTGAAAGACAAGCAGCTGAACCACTATTTACCCAAAAGCTGCATGATAATGAGAACTCAGCCTTTATCTAGCAACATCAAATAAGCTGTCCTCTCTATGTAAATGAAATCCCAGAGGTATACAGTATATCCCAGCTATCTGATATGCCTCAGCCTGACATCCTGCTTCTACATGATTCACGCCACATCCAATTAAGAAGATAATGCTCTAAAAGTGCTCTTTCAGCAGGCACCGGAGCCACAAGTAAATAAAACAATGACAGGCAGGGTTTCCTATCAAAACGGGTGCCCGCATCTGTTACTATACACACAGTACAATATGCTATTTCTGGTTTCGTCGCGTTGATTTCACCTCGTTCATCTAAAGGCTATCAAGTCAACAGCAGGTTATTGCACACAACGCTGCCTCGCTAGTCATACTTTTACAATGTAATCAAACAATGGCAGAATACTACGGCGTTATCAGCCAGTTAGCTTTAGCTCCATGTTTACTTTATAGTCAGTAACCATTTTTTTTATCAATATACCCCGCTGCTTACAGCATTTACAGCATCTTGGTTGACATGGCTGAGTGCGTAGCGAATAAAGAGCAGAGTTTTCTGGAATCAAATCAAAACCAATCAAACTCTAAAGCTCAAGACACAAAATGAAAAATCACATTTTTTGCATTAAAAGTTTACATTGCGATGCAGCAAACAGAGAACAGAACAAATATATACAGGTGGCGACCCTCCGACTGATTGAGCCTCTCTTTGTTGGTTTGAACCTTATAAAACTCAGAAGTCAAGTCTTTATGGGTGCAATCAATTCCCCATTTCCCTCGCTATCCTATTTGAAAATGTCAAAGGGCAAAATGTAAACAAGTCATTCACCCCAGATAAGGCATCGTGTTTATTGTTTCCTCCATAAGGCACCATTGTCCCGCAGCAGCGACGGAGGTAAAGGTCTTGGGCCGAGAGCGGAGATAAGGTCCACGTCTGTCGTCATCAAAGAAAGGTCCGTCTCCCCGCTAGACAAGAGGCCGTAATGGCGAACAACCCAGCCAGATGACAGACCCAACTGACCACATTATATGAGCTCAGTAATTGATGTTTACACAGCCGGCTACGTTCTCTCGGTTTCGCCATGTCATTTCAAACAAGGATCATTAAAAGTGCTTCAGTTCCAGGCAAGTTTTCCTCCTAATGCAAATCGAAAGGCATTTTCTACTTCCTCCTTTCTTCATTCATTCACCCATTCATCTTCTATACCCGCTTATTCCTATTCAGGGTTACGGGGGTCTGCTGGAGCCTATCCCAGCTGTCTTAGGGCGAAGGCAGGGTGACACCCTGGACAAGTCGCCAGTTCATCGCAGGGCCACATAGAGACAAACAACCATTCACACTCACATGCACACCTACGGACAATTTAGAATATTCAATTGACCTCACATGCATGTTTTTGGAGTGTGGGAGGAAGCCGGAGAACCTGGAGAGAACCCACGCAGACACAGGAAGAACATGCAAACTCCACACAGAAAGGTCCCAGGTCCGGGCCCCGGAATCGAACCCACGACCTTCTTGCTGTGAGGCGGCAGCGCTAACCACTGCGCCACCGTGTCGCCTCCTTTCTTGCGCAGGACTAAAGGCGATCACATCTGACACTGAATCAGAGGCGGGACACGCTGCAAGTATGATCGGGTACGTCATCGCAAGTCAGCAACTCTTAAAAAGACGAATCATGCACAATTTTCTGAAACAATTACTGCAAACCTGAGCAAGTGACGCTAACGCACCGGAAAGAAACCACCGAATAGGCAAATAAATGTAAATGTTCAATCACTGTTACTTGCTGCAATGTCAGTGGAGAACATTTTTTGTTCCACTGCTTGGTTGACGATGGTCAACTGATTAATACTCATTGGTATTTCATACATATATGGGGCTCTGCTTATTTGGCGTTTTATTGTGAAGCAACTACTTTTCTGACGTAAATTAAAAAAAAAAAAAACTTTGCCATTTCCCTTCGCTGGCTACTTCTCCATCTCCAACATAACTTTGGTTGCATTTTTCCGCAGCTCCAACATTCTCTGGAAACATCCGAACCACGGATGCCGTGTGAGAAGCGGGTGGGGGGGGGGAGAAAAAGACGCTGAATAGGACGTTGGAAAGCGGTCGTCAGCCCGTTAATACCGCGGTTGGCGGATATACGTCAGCTCGGGGCCACAGAGTCCTCTCCCCGTCCACATCAGCGGTCACCCGACTCCATCGCCGAGCTCCTGTTTCCTGTGGATCCTGCCAGTGGCGCCCCTCCGCCTCCCCCCTGACTCACTGCGAGCACCACCATCAGTCCAGTCACTTCCAGCTACAAATGAACTGTCCACTGACTCATCAACTGTGGGGATGTGGAGGTAGAGGATCAGGAGTTGCCGGGGGGGGGTCTACCTCACTAGCATGTTTTCCAACTGTAGAGTTTCCACTTTAAGTCATATTCCAATTCCAACATAATTGCATTATTTTCCATTAGCAGCCAGAAATAGGTGCTGTTCTGACTCATCGGCCTCTCAGAGACTAGATGATAACTACTTGGCATCAGTCATATTGTCACATCTCTTAGAGAATACCACATAGACAGCAGTGACTCAACTCTGAAATTTGTTTGCAGTAATCACGTGTTGACCTTTCCTACTATAAAATGCATGCTTAGAATCACTGAAAAGCAGTCGTAAGCTGTCAGCGCCAGCTAGGCTTTCTCTACTGGCCTACAAATACTCAGAAGAGTCACTCATATTAATCTCCATAGTCTGTTTTCTTCATGTTATGTCATCCACTGGTTGCACTGCTTCCTTCATTGTATATTACAGTAGAGTTTTTATCCAATCATGTGTCAGCTGGCTTGTGGTGTCAGGTGCCTGAGGCCAGCAGAAACGACATTGCACTGGATGTGAAGGGACCACCATCAGTTGCAGTAGCGAATCAGATCTCGAGTCTGTGTGGCCTTACGCTGTACTGTGATTGGATAGTCGCTCGTGAGAGCCTAAAAGAGTTAACTAATCCCGCAGACCCAATGGTGGAAGGAGGAGAAGGTAAATTTGCAGAATCATCTGCGATTTTTAATATAAATAACATGGCCTGTTATTGTTCAATTATTTTGTATGGCATATTCCCAAACATAAATGCAAATAATCTGTTTACCTTTATTTTCAAAGATTAGTTTGTTTTGTTATTGTTTCGTTGTTTGTGTCTTAGGCAACAATTTTTATTGGACAAACTTCTTTGAGCTTACTTTTGTTGGACTTATTAAAGCTTGTTGACTAATGTCTTAAAATTGCCATTTATTTCAGAGTTTGACAGTATTGATGGTAATATGAGGCGTATTTGTTTTGATAGGACAATGTACAACATCACTGAAAGCCTAGACGTGAAATGCGCGCCACAACTAAAAAGATACTTTACAGGAGTAAAATTAATTGCTTACCGGAGTTAATCGGGTGTTCACGAGTGACATTTGCATCAAGCAAATATTTGTCATCTTCTCCTCATTCACCACAGAGGGGCTGTGTCTATGGGCACCTGACAAATGAGTTAATCACTTGGACTTTTCCATCAACATCTGCAAGTAGCGTCTTTTCATTAACGTTAGCTAGAAAAAAAGACAGACGGTCTTCCGTTAGCGTACCTGAACCACGGTTGTGTCAATTTTTAAATCGGACTTTGAGTCGCAGAGGAAGCATGTGAGTCACAACATCAATTTAAATTATTCAAATTATTTTGACATATATTTAACGTTTCACAACACACTGTAAATATTCCTAATCAAAGTAAAGTAGTGAGTATTGAAGTATTGGGTGGCTGCTAATATTAGCATTCTCATTTATTTTCAAACTACAACATCACTGCCAGTGTTACCCACTGGTTTCGTGGACCAGTCTGTGAACCGAGCCCCTCGTGAGGGCCACCCACCCGGCACAGAATGGAATGTCCTCCTCAGCGTGACTGTGTGAACAGGCCCATCTCACTGCTGCCGACTGACGGATGACCAAAGACGTTTCAGCCCACCGTAATGTTCTCTCAGCAGAAAAACTGCTCTAGCAGCTGACACTCACTCGTTAACTCACTCACTCACGCGCTGACTGGAACCTCCGCTGCACCCGCGGGATCCCGACCCTCCACCTCAGCACCCTGCCCGCGACCCCAGCGCGAGTGCGGTCAGACAGTAGAGAGGCCGCCGGGCACCGGTGCACGATGAGTCAGCGAAGCAGTGTGCGCACGCAAAGCAGTGTAGAGACACTCAAGCTAATTCAGAGACTGTGTACCGTTTTTGGTCCAGGCAGTAATAACAGATATTGCCGAAAGCTAAAAGTTTTTTATTGATTATTAGATTATTAAACATGCTGCTTTCTTTGTTGTTAAGCAGTGATGTGTCTAACACTGTGCATCCATTGTTGAGAATAAAGGGAATTATTTATTAGATAACTGGATGATTCTTTCATTGTACTTCTTATTGGGGCGACTGTGGCTCAGTAGGTAGAGCGGGTTTACCAAGGACCAAAAGGTTGGCGGTTCAAATCCTGCTCCATCCTAGTCCGTTCTTGTGTCCTTGGGCAAGACACTTAACCCTAAATTGCCCCCAATGGGGCTACGCAGTGCCTTGTATGGCAGCAGCCACCCATTCGTGTATGAATGTGTGCGTGAATTGTTTGAGAAGCACATAATAGACCTTTTTATGATGAAAGAAGGTAACCAGCTTTAAACAGCATCAACTTCCTTTTGAGGAAAATTTACCTTCCCTGTATTAAAGTCAACTCTCAATGCGTCTTCGCTCTGAACGTGAGCGCATGATTGGTTATGAAGTGTTTAAGACGCCGTTTGCAAACACTTACTGACCAGAGGTCTCCATTCATTGAGAAAGGGCTTCATTTTGGCAGTGAATAAAAATCAGAATTGCTGCGGTCTGTTTCTGCAAGCAGTCAGAGCTCTTCTGTGTGGCTGCCTCGGGAATGACTTGTCATCAGGTGCTGTAAGGCACCAACAGAGAATTCCATTTATCTCATCTTTCCTGATGGTCTCTACCTAAGCAAAACCTCAACACGGTATTTGCCCTTTGCCTCTATTATCTCACAGTTAGTCAAATGAGATGGCATTTACGAGAAAAAAGTGACAGTAAACACAGGGGAATTGACCTTTTAAAAAACTTTTTTTTACACAGCTTGGTAAAAATCACATGGCGGAACATTAACGTCGCTACGGGAGCTGAACATGTGCCATTTCTCTCATTAATCTATCTGGGTTAAGCGTTCCGTCATTGAACTCCATTACTGACGGTCCCTCAGTGCCACTTAGCCCTCATCAATTCAGCTGTCATCACCATGCTCCTCATCATGATGGATCCCCACCCACCCTCAACCGTGCGCGCTCTGTCGAGGTGTGTCGCACAATCATGAGTGCAGGTGATTTATGGCCCTGTGAGAAAGGCTGCGTTTACCCGGGTCCCATGGAAGTAGCCGTGATACGGCGACGCTCTGAAATCGTAAGACGTGTCATATTCAGTAGAAAAGACTGGGATCGTAAATCATTTGGTTTTTCATCTAGTGGGGGTGGGGGGTACCCCACTGTGTCGACACAGAGGAATAACCAAGCTTCAATTTGCAATTACAGGAATGAAGGGTAGTTTAACTGGACCCACTCAACGTAAAGTCAATGGAGAGGATGTGACTGATGTGCTAAGACCCTTGAGAAGTGACATCTTGCAAAATCAGTCTTCAAGACAGACCATCGCTTATGAAAAGGGTTGGTTTACAAGAAACACGAATCCGTTCCTGGTCTCCACCCAAACTACAAGGGTCCCCCCCGACAAACACAAACACACCTTATCTGAAACTCTGGAGAGATTTGCTGCAAACATTCCACTCTCGTGCTGAACAGCCCAGTTGGGGCTGCGGGGGAGGTTAATGACACCAGAGGGAGGCCGAACCCTTTACCACGCAGCGATAACCACACCTCAAACCACTCAGACACTTTATTTAGACTGGAGGGGCTCAAAGTAAAGGATGTTTGGGATGAGTCCGTTGCGACATGTTGTGTGTGTGTGTGTGTGTGTGTGTGTGTGTGTGTGTGTGTGTGTGCTAAATGCGAATGCAAATAGCACTATTAGAAGATTAGCTCGTCCTACTTTTGTGACAGCTAATGGGGATCCTTTGAACAATAAACAATAAACGTGACCCACTACATGCAAAATGAACGCAGCGTCATCAGCGTTTGTGCAACGCCACGTACAAGCAAAACACCAGGCAAGGAGTCGCCCTCGGCGGGCGAGTCAAGTTCTGACTTGCGAGCCCTCAAACGTTGTCCATTTCCGAGGTGGCAGGAGCTAATCAGCTGAGGTGAGCCCTGAGGTGGCTGAGCCCTAGCGCTCTGGTGGTAAGCTAGTTTTTGAGACTAAGAAACCAACACGAAGCCTGCGTTTTCACTGAAACCGCAAAAATCGAAACCGCACTTTTTCGAAAATGCTCTCCAGGCTGGATAAATTTGAAAACGCCTCTTTGTCCGGATTCGTGTGAACGCCAAAACTGATCTTTTTTGGAAATGCTGATGTCACAGCTCTAAACCCCTCCCCCCGCTTTGCAACCTGAGCGGCCGTGAGGTGCAGACGACCACTCATAACAAAAACCACGTCAGGTTACTGCTACTACTGATCAGCCTGCAGTCTTCCCAATAACCTCCACTACAACAAACCGCAAACATTAGTGAACAATAACACACAGTGCTCGAGGATCGATCGTTGATTGTGTGCAAAGTGAAAATAAATGCAACGAAAACAATTGGTAAACCTCCTGTTATACTTTTTTCCGATTTTCTTTTGGGTTGGCGGATTGGGACATTGATGCAGGTAACCGAAAAAACAAAAAACTTTCACTGGCACGACTCCCCGTCAACCTTAACATGTACCTTCCAAGGCTTTGTGTTCTAAAGTAACTCGAAGCAGAAGTTCATCTCTGTCGTTTATCCACACCGTCTTTTTACAAGTGATCTTTCTGTCTGTGATCTGTGATGCTAATGTTTTTTGCGAACTGCTGCTTCTTTAAACACGGCGTGCTTCAGGTGTTCTTCTTCCGCATTCAGGGGGTCAACTTGCAGCGCCACACCAGGCCTGGCATAGGTATTATGGCATTATTATTATAGGCTTTGTGTTATTTTTTCGAGAGCGTTTTCGAAAATGTGCGGCTTCAAAAAAAAAATCAGTGTAAACGGTCCCTGAATGAGCTTCAGTTCGATTAAGATCTGCATGCATAAACTGTTTCCAAGGCCGGCCTTCTACTCCTTCCCTGGAACAATAAATCACAGATCTCTGCCAGAGCAGTATTTTTCAGTAAACATGAGTCAAAAATGAACCCAATGCAGCCAGTTGTCATAAAAAAAACTGCAGATTGCAGATAAAAAGAAATATTATTAGTCAATTAGTCAACCGCAAAAGAATTAGTCAAAACTCCCTGTGACTTCATCAGTTGCTTTCCAGCTGGTTTGTCTCACAAGATGGACACGGACACGTAACTAGATGATGTTACAAAGTTTATCCCTTAGTTATCGTAAATCCAAACTTATTCACTTTTTGGTTTAACTGGTATATGCATGTACTCTGAGCAAGCAAGCAACTATTAGCTTGACGTTATTTCTGAAACTGGAGACAATCTCGTAAAAACAGCTCTGACTTAACCCTTTAAGCGCCATATTTTTTTCAAGAAAATATTCAATTTTGATATCAAGATTTCAAATGGCTGTGACTTGAAATTGGTTAGAGATAAAGCCATACTGTAATTGAGAAAAAATCTTCAATCAAAACTTTGTGAAAGGATTTTTTTAGTTTGTTTGTTTGTTTGTTTTTGTATTATGTCAGATGTCTGTATGTCAGATCCCTGTCTCCACAATACCTCACAGGCTCATCAAAATGTTTTATCCACTTTTGATAATTTTCCACATATCTCAAACAGACCCGGCCCGTCACTGTAATTTACAGGGTGACCACGAACATCCCTGCTGCCTCCACCGGCACTGGCTGGGCGTTTCCTCCCACAGCTTCTACCACGTTGATCACTAACTCACTGCGCCCTACGTCACCATTAGCGGTGTTTTGAGCGCTCCTGCTTCCCCACCACGTCCCCTCATCCTCATTCGTCGATTACTCCCACTACACCCCGGCCACGCTGAGGCGAAGCATGTGCTGCTTGGTGACTGTCGTGGCGCATCGACTCGCTGCCGCTGCGTAAAGACGCACTGGCAGACTCACTCTCACGGGATGACGGAACATCATCGTCAGAGTGCGAATATTCCTCTTCGGAATCTGCCTCAGACATTACTTGACAAAGTACTTCATCAACGAACAAACCTCTCGGCGAAGTATTCTCGGCAAAATTCGCTGTCTTTCCCTCTCTCTGCTCCCACTACAACCACTTCCTCATCTCCTCAACTGAGGCGGGCTTTCTCTCTCTTTATCCTCCGAAATCTGAATATAAACACCCCCACAAACGCTGCTCAGATTGAAGCCACAGGTGTCTGCCATCTCCTGGCGTAAAGTGGAAACTACTTTTAGCACCATATTTGCCACTATGGCCTGTTTAATTCAGCAATGACGCTTGTTGCAATTTTGCGACCATGGCGCCTAAAGGGTTAAGACACATCTTGACTGCATTGTTCAAGACAAATATTAAATGGTTTGTGTTCAATTATTTTTCAATAACCGGAGATTGAACTGCTAAATTCGTAACTTAAACTAAACATGTGTTTTCTATCTCTTGGTTATATGAGGTGAGCCATGCTGTTCTGTTCATGTATTTTAATTCATGAAGCCATTTAATGATGCGTTGTAGTGAAAAGGCCTCATACATAAATGCCAAGATTCACAACATCTCGACGAATGGCTGACATGGAGACATAAGGACGACCCTGTCCTCTGACATGTTTGAAACCACCAACCCGCAGTCCGCAGGGCAAGGCACAAACCTTGAAGCTCTTTATGCCGTCAGCAGGCTTCACGTGGTTCTCCACAGAACCACATGAAGTCATTATGCTATAGACATATACAGCTGGGTGGGAACAGCCTATACGACGTGCAGATGATGAAGAGCCAAAACGAAAAGTGAAAAGTTAAGAGTCGACGGTTTGGTTTGACCGGAACATGAACCACGTGTAAAATTCCAGAGAACAACCAAAATCATAGATATGCTGCTAGTTTGTGCAAAGTATGAGCTCCACCTGCGAATAAAAGCCCTTTTTTGTACATTTTGCAGACTGGATGAATGGCATTTATGTTAAATTTATGGAAATGCGACCTCTAAGTCCATACGGGCTGGGCTTTCTTGGCAACATGACGCTTAGATATAAGAAAAATCAATCAAATCAAAATGCATTAATTTTTGCTTCATACATTCTGATAAAACAGAACGTCTCAGGATGAAACTGGCATGAAGATAATATATGTATTTTCATTATAACTATACAGGGGGAATATTTGTGGAATTAAAATTTTGAAACCAAGTTGATTGTAGTTAACTAAATTTAACTGAGAGTAGAATAAAAATGAATTCAAGTGTAGCATCTGGCATTTCCCCTTTTCTTGTGCGGCACCTATCTGTGTCGCGTTGCATACTGTGAACCCCTTACAGCAACGCTCGCCGTTCACTCAGCCGGGTCACGAAAGGTTCATCGGCAGGGTTCTGCATCAGTTACAGCCTGGTTTGACACACACAGCAGCACAAAAACCACCAGCTCCACATCTGGGCTCGACCAAGTCAACTTGACTTATTTTTAAAAACACAGCCGTATCTCTGTGCTCCCCTCCTACGTAGGAACCCTCTGACCTGGGATAAGCATGTCAAGAGAGGAGTGCCGTTCCAAGAGGCAGCGGTGGAGTCGAGGACGACCGTTCCCCTCCAAGGCTGAGCTCAGCGAAAGCAGCCGCGGTACAAACGGTGGATCAGCGAGATGTTTTCCAGAGGGAAAATATGACACACAGGCGTTTTCGGAATCACAATTAGGTTTGCGGGGAAATGGAGGGGGCGTCGGGGACTGAATATGTGTGTGTGTGTGTGTGTGTGTGTGTGTGAGGACCCCCACCTTGCCATGTAATCACTTAAATTGATTCCCAGCCTAGCGGGAGAGCAACACTGGAGGAGCGATTGGTCTAATCACTGCCTTCATTTCAGTGAGTGGACCGTTATCGCAAGAACAGCATCTTTCAGCTTCCCCCTCCCACTGCTGCCAGGCTCCCTGGTGGTGCCACATTAATCAGAACACAAAGCAGGGACTGGATTAAAAAAAGCTGTACATTAGAGAATTGGAGGACCGCCATTGTGATGGAATGTCAGTCAGCAGCACTTTTATCGAACCAGGGCTGCCCGCATCTTCGGGAATGACGACACCGTCGATCGCCTTTTCAAGGACGACGCAACCCCCAGTATCTCATAGACACCACGGGACGCTAAGTGGATTATGAAGCGCGCACTATGACGCCAGCTACATTGGCACGGAAGGCTACAGTATAGATACAAGGTATAGCAAAGCTAAAGGACAAGCAGAGGGTGTATCATGAGTTGAGTTTCCATAAAATTTCGATCGACCTCTGGAGAGTTTGTTTTACAAAAACAAGAAACTAGAAACCGCGAGTGATATGTTTCCATAAACTGATTTTGAATTAAGGTGTGTAAAAGCCTGGTTATGTCAAGGATGCCCTTCATGAGGCAGAGGTGAACAAGACCTGCAGAAGAATGGAGAGAGGATGCTGTCAACTGACCAAGTCATAAGTATAGCACTGGCCCTAGCACTAGCACTTTTACTAATATGGTATTTTTCAAAATGTGCATTAAAAGGTTTTGGGGAAATGCAATTACTGGGTGTCAAGAAGGGTTATGAAATCCCTGTCATGGGGGAAAGGACACTGCCTATAAGAAAATGAGGTATTTGGCAGTTTTTCCTTTTGAAATAATACATCTTTTTTTTTGTAAGTATGGGCTAAAACCTATGGCTCATGTGTCTGTATTATAATTAGGACTAAGATTGAGTTCAAATAGTTGACCTCAATAACAAAGCATTGAATTTTTATATTTATTTTCCCCATTGAATGGAAAAGAAAGAAACAATACAAGCAATATACAGAAGTTTACAGTAAACCATGAACTTTCTACAATGTGATTTGTTTAATGCCAGAAGTGACAAGACAAATCACTGTAATACATGAGTGGCTTCCTTTGGGAGCATTTAGGCCAATCAGCGTTAATGCCACATCGTGCCTCGGGGGTATTGTGACATTTGAAGAAGAAGTGGTGAGCAGTTCTGCCCTATCCATCCTTTCTGAGGACGCGATATTCCATCGTTTCTCTAATAACATCTCTCTGTGTTTTTTTCCCTCCACTCTGGAATGCCCACATTAAATCTTTCCAGCGCGTCGGCTTAGCCTCAAGTACATTTCCCAGAAGATTAGATCGGAGTAACCGGAGTTGGTCAGCGCGCAAACGCTTCTCATACTCCCCGAATGAGTTCAGGAGCAGTCAGGAGAGTTTCTTGAGGTTCTGCTTCTTGAGATAGCAAAAGCGTCTGTGAACAAAACAGACGGTGATGCATCGCAGCTGCGGCTTCGTGGCTGCTGACACCTTTATCACCTCTGGACTGTGTATCAGAAGCCTGGTGAAGCATAATTCAAAATTTAATGTAATTATCTTTCAGAGGACACTGTAAACAGCGGCTATTTGTCTCTTTTCATGTTTTGCTGCAAGAACCTGTTTTGTTAGAGCTCCATATGCACAAACTGCTATTTCTATTTCAGAGATCCTACAGAGACTTTAGTATCATCAAGGTTGTTCAAGTCTCCAGTCTTGTTTAACAAACAAGAGCTTTCATTCATTCATTCACTCATTTTCTGTATTCACTTCTCCTGCACTCATATCTTAGACAACACCCTGAACAAGTGGCCAGTTTATAGCAGAGCCACATAGAAAGACAAACAACTGTTCACACTCACACCTTTGGCCAATTTACAGTTACCAATTGGCCTCGCATGGATGTTTCTGAACAGTGGGAGGAAGCCGCAGTACCTGCAGAGAACCAACGCAGACACACACAGAAAGCCGAACCCGTGACCAGTCTTGCTGTGAGGCGTCAGCGCTAACCACCGCACCACCATGTCGCCTGGAATTCCTCCTCTCAAAGTCACTGCGTCACTGTTACGTCGTCACTTGGCTCCGAGGAAAAAAGGCTCCGGGTAACTTTAAGATCCTCACTGTTGTGCGTGTCAAACAAAGGCCTCGCCACAAAAAACCACTGGCATGAGAAGTCACAAAGGCACAGAAGGGCCGCGGACAAAAGGATGCCAAAAACTACAGCTGACTGTTGCCATGGGAAGCCGATGGTTTACAGCCTCAGCAAAAGGCCAGGAAGCCAAACCCTCCAGTTAATCAATGAGCGCTTCTCCTCCGGCCAGATCCCTCCGAAAAGGCGAGCCAAGTGGCAAGATCACGGGGGCTGGTTTGTGGAGGAGAGGTCTAACCTTGCATTCCCCCCATGCGGGGAGAACTGTCAGAGCAAATAAAAGGTTGGGGAGGAAAGTTTCGGAAGAAGTGATCACATGTTCGAAGCAGTCTGACGCCAGTGCGGTGCCGCAAACGGAAGGCATCTGGAGACAGCGGTCGCTTCTGGTCAGCTGCTTTCGCACACATGCCCTGGGTTTGACGATCCGTGGCTAATTCCACTGTTATGCAAAAAAAAAAAAAAAAATGCAGAAAATGCGCCCTTTGGAATTCTCGTCTTACTGCAGGTTTCAACTTAATCAGTGACTAAAAAAGAATCTTTTGTAATAGTTACGTAGCAGAGTTGTTTTGAATTTTTGAGGTCCCAGGTGACCTTGACCTCATCCGAATTGGCTCAAAAGAAAATGAAGTAAGTGTTTCAATGAATACTTAGAAGAAGCATCAGAATAAACACATACTGTATACTAAAGATGCTTTTTTGAAACAAAAATTGTTTTGTAAAAATAATTGCATGTTTATATAACCTGTATTTGAAATGAGTTTTTAAGAACAGATTTAGCTTTCAATTTTTCCATATGCAATTCAATCCAATTTAATCCAATTCAATTCCATTCAATTCAATTCAATTTATTTATTAAGGGCTGCACAACAAATATTAGCAGAATTTGCTGTCGGGACAGCAAAGCATGCTTTAAGCCTGAGGCTACTATTGCATCACGCAAAGACAATACAAATGTCAACATATACAGCAAGTGCAAATAGTGTATAGCAGTAAATGCTTTAGAGGCGAATGGAGTTCAGAGACCTGATGACAATGGGAAAAACCTGTTATTGAAACAAGCTGTTTTGGTGGATATGGATGTATAACACCAACCAGAGGGCAACAGTTGGATCAGGTGGTGAGCTGGATAAGGAGGATAGGAAACTATCTTTTGTGCTCTTGTGATGGTGCTGGTAATGGTTTATGGTAAAGTGAATCTAGTAAACCAGTTAACTAACATCCTTTCAGCTAATGCAACTAAATGTCATACAGAATGTGTGATGTAGTTTGTTTTTTTTAAAGATTTAAAACTAATTTAACTAATTTTAAAGATTGAGCAACATAGTGATGTCACACACCAACATCAACAACAACTCTAGTAAGTTTCCCACTTATTGCTAAATCCCCATTGTAACAAATTACCTCATTAGATACTGGGCATCTACAGCCTCCAGAGTCTCAGGCGTAAAAAATCTGCCCCTTTACAACACTTGTCGCAATCACATCCTGCTGCTCGCATCATCCACCCTGCAGTCCGCCAGCTGCCGTGTCTGGTGGGCGCTGATGGCGCTACCGTGTCGGAGGATGGCTGCCGCTTGTCCGAACAGATGTTCCGTGCCCCCATCGCCGCCACCCCTCCCCTCGGCTCCTTTTGTCAGGGCGCCTCAAGCCGATCCCCCGCTGATAAACATGCTCCCAGAGGCAGATGGCCGCAGGCCTGAAACTCAATCAATATGTCCCCTCGGTGCGACTCACAGGTGGGTTTTTGCTCTGAGTTGGGATATTTTTCCTGCTTTATATGTGACAATAATACACGTTTCAAGGTCTCTATGTGAACAATCCCTTTCTACACCTTCTATTATAACACATTAACATATGTCACTTTGTGTTAAAAAAAAAAAATGGATGTCAGCGTATTCTTTCAAAGTATTCTTTCAAAGCACCGACTGAATCGCAGCCGCACACCTCCTGATGCAAAGATCTATAAATACATATTTTATTAAAATAAGGATTTGAAAGCTCTTAGTGATGTCATGTTCACCTCATGGGTTCAAGATGTTTGCAAAGCAAATATGTTACATCTGTCTTTGTCTTTACGGTGAGAGGCACATATTGAATAAGCTCAAAGTCAGACTGCGTGGAGCAAGTAACAAAAATCTCAAGACTTTTTTCAGCATATTCTTCATTAAAGCGTTTACCTTAACTTAAGAAACAATATATGAAACTGTACCATTGCAAAAATATTTAAATATGGTGACAATTAGTCAGTCAACAGCAAAGTACTGATTGAAGACTCACCCTGTCAACACCTTGCATAAATTTGTCACATAAACTCCCAAACATATTCAAGCATTAACCAAAGATGCACTATTAGTTCATGGGGAAAAAAGTTATATTTTTTATTTTTTGTTGGGGATCCATATCCTGAATAAAGTCTTAGAAAATAATATGTTAATATGTAGTAATAATATGTTAAGATGCACTGATAGTTACTGCAATGGTTCAGACTATTGGAAATACAGACCAAATGTAAATTTGCAGCTACGTGGATGTATCGGGGAAAGTTTTTACATGAAAGACAATACACTTGGGAGAGTTAAATTAGTTTTTTTGGTGTGCTTTTTTTGTTCTTGTTACACTAGCCTTTAGGGAGGGCCTGCCTGAAGTGGGAGGAAACACACGTGTATTTGTAGTAACATCTCATTTTGACACATTGCCTTGACCTGGGGATGTACGGTCAAACATCAACATACTTGTGCCACACACACACACACACACACACACACACACACACACACACAGACAAAAACAGCGAATGCACACCAGCTGCTACCAGCTCCCCTCCCCTCTCGCTTCCTGCGTGGAGGTTCCCCCCGTGGTCCCTCACACATGTCCGACCTGTGTTCCAGAGCCAACATGACATCCTTTAGCAGCCTAATGAGTTGTTTTGCAGCGGGGTCTCCTCTGACAACGCACATCCTTTCTTTGCACACAGGGGTCAATGCAATGACAGATGTAGAAGACGTGACAGAAGCGGAAAGTGTGCAGGGCACAATGGCTCAGTGACACAGTCCCCCGGTTGAACCCTCTAATTTGATCCAAACTGCTGGACCTCGAAATAGGCGGAATGTCCTAATTGTGTTCCAGCTTAGAAGTTCTGGTTAAGTCACATTGGCAAACCAAGAATAGAAGTGTAACAGTAGACACACAGAGAGAGGTCTGCTCATGCCAGTGCGGATGGGTGGTGGAGGTGCAGAGGGAGGAAAAAAATCCCGATCTGGCAGACCTGTGTGTGTTTGTAGTCTATTAACAGCACTCACATGGAAGTGAGAGCGTGTGTGTGTGTGTGTGTGTGTGTGGAGGGATACTGCTAGAGAGAGAGTGTGTCGTCATGGCAGGTTGGCAGCAAACTCAGCAGAATTTTTAGCAGAATATGACAATACTGAAATAGTATTAGTTCAGACTGCCAAACAAGTGGTAGGTAGATAGATAGATAGATAGATAGATTTGTTATGTTCTCTTAATTTGATTAGTTTAAGCAGGAGCTTTGAACAAAAAGTGCATTGCAGCGTATTAAAAGTAATGCTAGTTTTCGTCACTTTTCCTCACACAGACATGCATTCAAAATGACAACCCCCCCCCCCAAAAAAAAAAACCAAAATATTTTTAGCCGAATACATATATGCACCAATTGATGCAGATGTAAGTATAAAGTGATGTCCTTATCACTCCCAGAAGAACAATATTACAGGGGAAAAAATGCTTTTGACAGTTTGAAGCTGAGTTTGGCGAGAGAACACCTGGACAGTGATCTCCCCCAAACCACAGTACGCGCTGGCCGGTTGTGTGTTGGCCGAAATAAACAGAGAGTCAAACTACGCTACTTACAGTCGTGTCACTTGGACGACTGCCTAAAAAGAACATAGAAAAGTCAAAATGTTGATATCTTCAAGCGGGGTTCGGCGACCCCGCGCGATATCTCAATGAAGAACCGACAGCGGCGATAACGTGATCTGCGCTGCGAAGCCCTGCTAGTGTCACCATCCACCCACCGGTCACTAAACCAAGTAACCCGACAAAAACTAGAGACTGAACAGCACTAAAAAACCACTACGACCAGCAAGAGAAAACTTACTTTAACTCCGGTGAATAAATCTCCAGCGTCCCTCCGCTGTTTTCATCGCCTCCGCAGCTTTTAAAACAGCCACGTGTTTTCCCTCCGTCTGCGCCGCTTGTTGTTGAGCAACAGGGGCGTTTATGAGCTTTTTGTGTGTGCGTGTGGGTCCCGACGCGCTTTTGTTATGATAATCCAAAAAAAAAAAATCCCAACAGACTACTAATATATTCTGCTGATATCTGAGCGTTCACAATAGGAGCTGTCCGCGTGCCCGCCGCTTGTTTAAAGAAAAAAAAAACCGCGGAGTTTCATCCACTGCGTCGCGACTTCATTCAGGGCCGGTGCGGGACTTTACAGTCATTGTGATCCGCCGTTGTCCATTGTCTGCTGTGTCCTCCTCCTCCTCCTCCTCCTCCTCCTACTCGTCACGCAGCGGAGACGCTACACCTCGCAGCAGCGCCGCCAAGGCTCCTTGCGAGAAAACAGCTGGTTTTGGCCGGCAGAGAGGCAGCGCTGTCAGGGGGAGACGGAGGGAGGAGGAGCAGGAGAGCCACCAGGGGAGAGGGGGAGGCACGGAGGAGGCATCACGCCGGGTACTAGCGGGTACTAGCGGGTACTAGTCATCCATTCAAGGAGTTGCTGCTGGCTGTATGGATCTGCATTCAAAGCGCGCTGCCGCGGTTTTTTTTTTTTTTTTTTATTGCCGTGTCTAGTGCAGTTCACTTCAAGTGGCAGCACGCTGAGGCGCGGCTCACCCTCGTGTCCTATATTTAAAAGAACAAAGGTAAAGTGTCGACTCAGAGGGATCTACGGCAGTGGCGGAGACAGAAAGATTTCCTTGGGGTGGCCACAGGGTGAGATCATTGCTCACACAAGGGTGGCAATAAGCTAATAAATATCTTAAATGACAACGTTAAATGTTTGAAGTTTGGCCTTATGACAGTTTGCCTGGCACTTTTCATACAACAAAATATACTAGCTATGAATTAGAAGACAGCAAATCTTCATCGACGTTCGTATTAATAACAAACCTACATCACCTTGCTCCTGCTGGATGTCCTAGGGTCAGGGTTAGTGTAGCATTAAAATGTCGTTTTGAGTGTTTTGTTTCAGTCTACAACAAAATCCAGACCAATCATCAAGTTAGAAATATGTGTTTTAAAAAAAGATACTGTACATCAGTCAACAAATATAGGAATGAAATATAATAATATATGTGAGGTCTTGTCAAATTATCCATTATCAGTGAGGGCCACGGCCCCCACTGGCCACCATGTAGCTCCGCCCCGATAGCCTGAGATCCCATGAGACACATCAACCTCCTGCCATGAGGTGAGCGACAATGTAGGTTCTGTTAGTTTACATAACAGAACTGCGTGTTTAATTCATGTGGTTATCGGCGTGAAATCACTCGCCGGTATGAAATGCATGTAGGGTCGGTGAGGGCAAAAAGACCCAACTGTTCAGTTTCATAGACGGATAATAAGCGCAGGTCCACGTGACATCATGTTTCTCCAGCAGCCCGAAGGGGAGATCTGAACTGTGTTTTGTTTTTTGAAATCCTGATTTCAAACTTTTTGTACCAAGGAACTTTTTTTTGCTGTGAAACTGCACTAATGTACTCAACCGTTAAGAGACCTGGATGTTGTTAAGAAGCTTTATAAAAGGCAATATATTCAAATTCAAGTTTATTTCAAGATGAATGACGATAAACAATATCGGTATTGATTAGATACAGGTAGATAAAGAATTACAAATTAATAACAGGCATTAAAGTCATTTGCTAATCTGACCTGTTGGACACCGCCTGATCCTAAATATTTATGGAGCAGGGAGAAACCTGCAGGAGCAAGTTTATGAAGCCCTCCAGTCAAAATAAGTGAGCAGCCGTCCTGAATCTCAAATACTTTTCTCTGCCATGCACAGTTTATTTCTTGGTTTACAGATTTTACCAAGATTAAATGTTAATCCAGAGACCTGTCTCTGTTCACTGATGTTTAGATCTTTATCCGAACCCTCTATCACTCCGACGGAACAAAGAACCAACCTGCGTCTCTCTCAACCGCCAGCTTAACGCACGTTGGAAGATTTTTTTTTTTTATGAGCTCTGTCATTTTTGGGATTCCCCTTCACTGATTTCCCTACTCTGACCTACATAGTAAATCCTGGGAGATTACAGTGGGACGCTTTTTGGGGCCATTTTGCGATAATATTTACTTGTTGCTGTTTGTTTTTTTTTTAATCATAATTCATCAGCACAGACGAGTCAAAACGTTCTGTCAGCAAACCGAAAGCCAGACAGGATTACCTGCGGCACGCTCTGCACCTAGTCACAGCTGACTAAGACCTGATCTCACCTGTGGGCACTTTAGAGTCTGTTACACTGCATTACTCATGTGGAATGGGAGTGGTAAGTAGAATATTTTCCAGCGAAAAGTCTGAAACACTTCCTGCTGTAACAATACATATCAGCTTAGAATTCCGACTAAAGGTAAAAGTTCTTTCTCTTTGTCTCGCCCCACTCTCCAGTGAACTCGGCTTTACCCTCACAACCATTCTCTAACCTGTGACATGCTGTGCGGCTAAAGTGGGATCTGTCTGGGGTAGAGGGCCAGTATAAATAGCCCTGTTCCCCTGCTCAGGTTACCCAGCCAGAGCGCAGGTTGAAATAGCAAAAGATAGACTGACAGACAAAAAAGCACGTGTTGAGATACAGCGCTGCGCTCAGGTCCAGAGGGGAGCGACACCTGCTGATTGTTGTTTGTTGTCGGCGCTGGATCGGACTCCTCTCTGAGCGTTGAGAGAGCGGCTCCACAGGAAGCTCACTTCCCGTGACTCGTCGTGAGTCAGGTTTCATGAAACTCCCACCGCCGCCACCCCCCCTCTTATGTCAACTTCGATGAATTTTTGTGACTAAGGTGCGTCAGTTACACGTTTTACAGTTCACAGTTAACTTCCTGTCTGCTTCGAAACAGATGGACTGGTCACAGCAATGAAACATGTCCTTTCATATATATATATATATATACATATATATATATATTTATATATCCTGGCAATGCTTTTAAAGTAACATGATATGTAAAACATTCTATTTAGCTATAACATTTCATTGGCACGGAATGTTATAAATATATACATGTATCGTTAAATGCGTACTATACATAGGTGAGATAGTTTTACAACACATTTTTTTAAATTGATTATAATAAAATAATCAATTTAATCATATCATTTGATAAAAACAATAATGAAACGCTTCTTTTCATGTTGCTTCTGAACTAGTATTTGCCTCAATGTACAGCGTCTTCTTTGTTAAAAGAAATTATTGAACTAGTAAATGCCTCAGCCATTGGCTAATTCCAGTAAGCTTCTCTGTGGCATTTATCAAAGAAATATAATCAGGCTTCGGCAGATTGGAAATCAATTCACTTCTTCCTGCCTGCTTAAACGGCCGTATGCCTCAGCAGAAGAAAGTTCACTAGGTTATAAACAGGAGCCGCAGGCCGTTCTATAATCATTGACTATAGTGGGATTATCAGGCTGTTTCATTACAGATCTCTGGGTCCTGCAGACCAGGCTGAGAGATAATAGACTAAACATTCACTTCCCTTTCAAGCTCTTGGACAGGGAAAAGAATTTAGAGCTGTAGGATATCAGTCCTTTTTTGGCTGAGTATTTTTATATCATGTTGATGAAGAAATCTGTGCAACTTTTAGAAAGGTGCAGAACTAAAGTATGTATTTTTCTCTCAATAATAATAATAATAATAATAATGATAGTGTAAACATTTTTGAGAATGTCTAAAATGTTCATAGTATCAAATCCAAGCTTGCTTAAAAATGGTCAAAGACCTCCGAGCCAGTTTCTCTTAGCTAACAGTATCACTGTCTTGATATTGCAAGTCCCTGACCTTGGAAACTCAGTAGTTGCCAGGTTTTTGGTTACCGTAGAGAGACTGCTGGGAGACTAATGGGTTCATTTTGCTGTCATCACGATGCTATATAGTCAGACTAACTACAGGCAAGTCGAGGGTCAGTATTGGTCAAACCGGTCTGAGCTCAAAGACAAAAAGGAGGCACATCACGCAGTACGTCATCTGAAGTCAAATGTAGATTCTTAGTTCAAATGTCTAAACAAAAACAGAACAACAGAACAACACGAAAAAAAGTGCAGCAACCAGCAGTAGCAAAAGTTGCTACAGTCTGAAGTCAAGTGGTCATTGGTCAGATTAAATTAGATTAGAGGAATATCAGGCCAAAAACATAACTTGCTATTTTATCATTGGTGAGAATGGTTCCCTAAACATACTTCACAGTGACACACACAACACATCATATTTCTAAAATTATCATTGCCTGTATTTATTACTGCGGCTCCAAGTCTGACCATATGCGGATCAATGTGTGAACCTGGCAACCAGGACAATAGTGAAGCAAGAGAGAGTGCGACGCCTCGCATCCAGCTGTGAGTTGCCTGTTCAGGCTGAATCCTACCTTGTGACAGACGCACGGGCTGTGAGACCTGGAGGCCATCCACGGCACAGAGGTTCCCACATGGGTGCAGCGTGATGACCCCCGACCTGTTCTCTATGTAGCAGTGCTGGACGGCCACCCCAGGGCCCTGGATGTTGATGTCCACGGCCCCGTGACCTAGCGTGGTCCGGCCTGGAAGAGGGAGAGAGACTTAAAGTAACCCCACAATGCTGTGCAGAGCAGCTACTTCTATTCCTGATCTTCCGGATATTGACCACAGAATTGATCGGCATTATTGATCCTGGCGAATGGTTAAAATCGATTCAGAGGCACATCAATTTATTTAGCGCTCCATTGGTACTTGCAAAGCCAACAAATGTCTGCAGCTAGTTGGAAAGACAAAGTTAGCATTCAGAGAAACAAGGGTGCAGGGCAAAGACATGTAGCCTGTTTATGCATTGATGGTTTTAGTGTTCTTCCAATCAGAGCTAATGTACAGGATGTTTCATGGGAATAAGTCTGCAAGTCCAAATTAACTTGAAGTGAACGCTGTTTGCGTCTTCCTAGATATTTTCTATAAATTAGCGGGAAAACAGGATCGTTAGCATGAACGCGCCTGCCTGGATGGATAAGGACACAATAGTGTTTCTCTGCTTCAGGAGCAATCAGGAAATGTAACAACCATTCTTGAGGGTAAATCTTAAAAATTCTCTCTTCGTTCTTCTGCTGCTTCTTCGAGTTAAGGTGTTATGGTGCAAATTTACAGAAGTTCCAATATTCTGCAGCTTCTCATTAATTCCACCCAGTTGTTGTTATGGCACATTGGTTTCCTATTTTTACGACGCCATAACTTTTCAACTTGTTGCCTGTAAGCGTACGATTTGTCAGAGAACAGTGAGCAAATAGTCATCACCAAGACAATCGGTATGAAACTATACCCCAACTATTGCAAAAGGAAAAGATCGCCAGGTGCCATAACAATACCAGCGCCCTCCAGAGGCCTCGTCCCTGTCAGGACATGACTTCTGATTGGGAATCTCCCTGCATACCACCCAGACAGGAACAGAAAGCGGGTCACGGCAGACAATCAGACACGGGTATAAGCAGGCGAAGCAGAGGGCCGAGAGGTCAGTGGCAGAATCACAAGATGAGCCGCCAGCAGCGATGACAAATAAACAAGCATGAAAGATGGACGGGCACGCGGACAGTCGGGTCACGGCAGATGAAACCGTGTGTCGAGCCTTTGCCGTCGAGGTCAAATAAATGAAATCAAAAGTTACGTGAAGTTAATTTAACGTAGCTATAAATACAACAAAGCCCCTGAAAGGAAACAATGTGACTTAGCTTTTCTCAATTATGTCAATTCAACATTTTTGTGCGCGCTTCCCAAGAGGGAAAGTGGTTGATGCGGTGTCAGTGACTTCACTCACTTGTATGTCAGGCTAGTGTGTGTGTGTGTGTGTGAGCTGTGCGGGAGGTGTCGTACCTTCAGGCAGGGGCAGCAGCGTGATGGCAGTACTCAGCCGTCCACTGCCAAGGCTGACCAGGTGTGGGCGCTCTGCCTGGAACTTGAGGCCTTTTCCGGTCTCGATCAGGTCCAGAGGAGTGCTCTGAAGACAAAATGAGTGTGTGTGTGTGCGATATTCACGTTTGTTACTTATTTTATCAGAAGCAGAAGGAGAATCATTTATCAATCCACAGGGGGAAAATGAACCTTTTTGAGACATTTTTAAGCCACCAAAAAAATAATACTTTAATATTCTAAGAAAATTTTTCATTCTCGTCATTTGCTACAGATCACATTTTTTTTTTCCATTGGCGTCATCACAGTTGTGCCTTAACGTAAACACAATAAACCCAGAGCTTCGAGTGCCGTAAACATGCCAAAAGTATCAGTTGCGGCGGAGCCTCCGCAAACGAACTGTCAGTCACAGCTGCGAAGTGCCGAGAGGTCACTTCCTCCGACTGCACCGGCGCTGGCTGTGTGTCTCGGCTGCAAACGGACAAAAAAACGCGGCCAAATCCTCGACCTTTTTCCCGTCGGCTGGGTGAAATAATTGGCTGTGCACGAGGCAAAAAGTGTCACTGGAGCGCTAAGCTCTAGGCTTTAAGACGCTGCGATGCACAGAAGAGAGATTCAGCCTGGAGTGTGAATATCTTCACTGTGGGGGGTCATTTCCATAGCTGGCTGGCTGCGCTGCCTGTTTACACACTCCTGCAAACTGAGGCTCGTGTGTGTGTGTGTGTGCGCGTGTGTGTGTGTGTGCGCGCCTCTCCCTGGCAGCTCTGCCTTCAGCATCACCGGCTGCTTTCTGCCCAGCTAAGAGTGGGGATGGGGTTCTTTGGTCGTCGGGGATGGGGGGGGGTTGCGTTTCCATAGCAACCGTACCCCTCGCAATTAAGAAACATGAAGCTCCTGGAGGGCGCTCAACAACCTCGCTGGCGATGAGCACACTTTCAGCGCAGTGGTGCCCAAGCATGAAGATAATTGTCTTTCTTGGTTTGATTTGTTTTATTTTTAGTGTCTGTCTTTGTGCGATGATGCAGTGGCGATGAGCTCAGGCGAGGATTTGACAGATCATCTATTTTTCCCCCCGTGTGATTTAGCTGCTGGAAGGGCAAAAACCACTCGCGTCTCGACGCGAAATATATTCACCGTCCATTTATTTTGTTTGCAAGTGAAATTTTCCAGGAAAGCTTAGCTTCCAGGTTTTCCTTACAGTTTCAAATAAATGGGGCCGATAGCCTTCGTATGAAAGACACTTCACACAATTGTTCCTCTTATTCGAAGAGTGAATATATTAATGTCACTTTGTGTCTTATGAAGATGCTTTGCTGACACACACAAAAAAAAACACACTGATAAAACTCATCCACGATGTCATCGTCTTTCGGAGAGATTGCGACTCTGCGAGCAGATAAATGCGGCAAACTATTATCTCTCCGCGGCAGCGTAGCGGAGAAATGGCGCATCTGCTGGTTAATGAACGGCGGCGATTGTTTGGAGTTAAGCTGACGTCCTGCGATACTGACTGGAGCGAGTTTCCCGTCTGCAGCGCGACAACGCTGCGAGGAAATTAGTTTCTACAGTAAGCCGCTCGGAATTAAAAACCTGCTAATTGTTTTCAGTGTAAACTGGGTCATTGTTTGTCTGGAATGAGACGGTGGCGAGTGAATCTGCTGGTGAGGCAATTTAATCATCAGTGAGTCCTACCTCAGACAAGCGGATAATTACACAACTGGAGATGACAACGGTCAAATAAGGAGACGTGTTTATGTTTGGTTGCGATGAGTTCCTCACTTTCAACACACAATTATCACCTTTTTTTTTTCTCAATCCGGTGTCAGAGCAGCTGTGATTCTGTGATCAAGCTGCATCTTTCCTGACACTCAGGACCACTAGGTAATCTGTTACCAAGTAATCCACTACTGTAATTAAACTACTTTTGGAGTAACGGAGTAATGTGAGAAAGAGAACATTTGACTGCATTGTTTTGTATGTTGTGTTGTGAACAGCGTTGGCGAGTAATCTATTACCAAGTAATCCGCTACTGTAATTAAACTTTTTTTTTTAAACGTAGTAATGTAACGGGATTACTGTGGCAAAACTGGTAATTATATCATAATTACTTTATCAAGAAACGATTCCAATACTTTTCCAAAATATTTTGCAAGGTAAAATGTGTTCACACAAAACATCTGAAATTTACAAAAACAACCAAAAACAACGATGTCTCAGATTGATGATGCAGCCGTGCATTGATGTGCGACGACGCACCAAAACGAGCACAGCGGTGGCAAAAGAAAAAAAAAAAGCGATTGGGTTTGATAGAAGGAAATACAAACATTATTTTGAGTTCATCTCGTCTAAATGAAAGAATATTGTGGTTCGTTGTGCGTTATGTGCAGGAAACAAGACGTTCTCAACTTCGAACATATCCACGTCTAACCTCATAAATTGGTGAAAGCCATGTTTACAAGTAAGTCAGCAGTACTCTGCACAGTAGAGATCTTTGAACTACTGTGCTTCTAATTATGTAAACAATGCGGGCTGTGCAAAAGGCACCAGTGCTGCACGTGAGCTTGTTCTGTGAAATGTGCAGTTTGTGCACAGAGAGAGAGCGAACATTTATTCATGTTAAGAGGACAGAGGCAATATTTGGAGTTGCAAAAATTTGCACTTATCATAAAGTTCATTCCAAAGCCCTGAGCAACTGTTGCTTCATCTCTTTTTAACTAAAGTAATTAGAGATTAGTGATTGATTACTTATGAAACAAGGAAGTCAAAGAAGTAATTAGATTACTTTTAGGGAGTAATCCCAACAACACTGCCAGGTACTGACTCACTGCGCGTCAGCCGAAGCGTTAAATTAACTCTCACACTCTGCAGCGTGGATTTGCATTTTGAGGAGCGGCTGCGGACGTCCACGCGGAGACGGCGTGCGTTCGCGTTGCACATGGGAGCCCGAGTGTCTCCCGTTCCGGACCTGCGCGTGCGTCCGCCCAGCCGTTGACTCAGCCTCTCGGCTGGTTAGCCGCCCGTGCGTCCTAATAGGATTATGTGATTGTGGCGGTGCCGTCGGTGGAGTGGGGTCAAGACCAAAGGGGATTTGCCGGGGGTGGGGGGGCAGGGGGTCGCAGACTGACTGGGAGGCACTGGGAGGCCACACTGGGAGAGTTGGGAAGGAGAGGGGGGAGGGGGGAGGGGCCGGCGGAGGGAGCGCTGCAGGAGGCTGAGCGCTGTGCGCTGCTGCTCTCATGCGGCGCGCACTGCAACAGCCACTTCCTGTCTGCCTGGAAGCACGTGCACCATATGGGAGGACGCAAGTGTGCAAATGCTCCTTTATTATATGATGTCTTATCTCTGCAAAGGCTACAAATATGGATATTCATGACTTATTTAGGAGCTGGACAAGCGTTCTAGTGAAAATGTGAACTCCTTGATTATTTCGGTCACGTTTAAATGTAAATAATGGCAGTTTAGATTTCTTCTTCTGAATGGCAGCTGGCTTTAAACGTCACGGATGTTTTTCAGTCAAAATCAATAATCGCTGAGAATGCAAAGTTTGTCAACAAAAAGGGAAAAATATAGTGAGGAAAAGTGGCCTCAGTGATTGAGATGCACCGACAATAGGAAATTCAACAGCAGGGCACGTGATGAGGCAGCGGTTGTTGAATCACGTGATTGACTATGCTCACAATGTGAGCAGGATAATAACATTAGACAAGCAATCACAAGCTGAAATAAGTGGTTTGAGTTAAATGGTGAATTAATCATCCACACGGTGCATCATTTAAAATCTGCCTGTCTGAACACGCTCTGGGATTTTGTTTTTTATTGTTCTTATTTTGACTTTTAACACGCAATTCCTGTATAAAAATCAGCTTTTCGGGGGGTTGAATTCCTCGCCAACCCCTCAGATTCCAGCATTCTAATAGCTGTTTTTATTTTCTTGCGCTGCTGCTGCTGCTGCTGCTGCTGCTGCTGCTGCTGCTGCTGCTGCTGCTGCTGCGTCCCAGTTTCCCTCCAGGAGTCATTAAAGTTTAATCTCCTCTCCTTTTACATTCCATTTCTTGTCCCCGTCTGACTCCCCATCATCTCTCACACACGCACACACTCACACACACACACACACACACACACTCACTCCACTTTAATGCCTGATAGGATTGTCGGGCCCAGCAGGTGAGAATCACATCCAGCCAATCTCTTGTTCGCTCTAATTACTGACTCTGGCTGAGGATTCCTGCGGTACTGCCGCACTGACATATGCTGTCAGGGGGCGACGTCCCAGCTGGACCATCTGACCCAACCTGCTGCTCCCTGCATTTTCCGCTCCCGGCCTGTAGTTATCTGCCGCGCTAAACAGCAGTCCATGCGCTGACATTTAACATCAATGGGCCCAGTTGTCAGAAGATGAGAGCCCTTTGCTGTGTGTGTGTGTGTGTGTGTGTGTGAAAGAACAGGCCCATGCTCGTAAAACTGTTTATAAGAGAACATTTCACTGTATTGTTTTGTATATTGTACTGCAAACAGTGTTGGCGATTAATCTATTACTAAGTAATCCACAGCAGTAATTAAACTACTTTTTATTACTTTTATTACTTTATTACTGTGGCAAAACTGCTAATTATATCATAATTACTTGATCAAGTTACGATTCCGTTACTTTTCCGAAATATTTTGCAAGATAGAAATGTCTTATTATCCACAAAATGTCTGAAATTTACAAAAACAATCGAAAACGGCGGCAAAAGAAAAAGCAGCGATTGCGTTTGATTGCTGGAAATACGAACATTGTTTTGAGTTCATCTCGTCTAAATCAAAGAATGGTGTGCTTTGTTGTACGTTATGCACAGGGAAGGCGTTCTCAACTTCGAAAATATCAACGTCGAACCGCGTAAATTGGTGAAAGCCATGTTTACAAGTAAGTCAGCGGTACTCTGCACAGTAGAGATCTTTGAACTACTGTGCTTCTAATTATGTAAACAATGCGGGCTGTGCAAAAGGCACCAGTGCTGCACATGAGTTTGTTCTGTGAAATGTGCAGTTTGTGTTCAGAGAGCAAACATTCATTCATGTTAAGAGGACAGAGGCAATATTTGGAGTTGCAAAATTTGCACTTTAATAAAGTTCATTCCAAAGCACTGAGCAACTGTTACTTTATCTTTTTTTAAAGTAACTAAAGTAAGTAAAGTAACTAAAGTAATATGTAATTGAGTACTTATGAAACAAAGTAGTTAGAGAAGTAATTAGATTACTTTTTTAAGGAGTGATCAGTAATCTGTAGTTGGATTACTTTTATGGAGTAATCCCAACAACACTGGTTGCAAAGTACTGAACAATGAGGCCTCCGGTTCTCTCTTCCACTTTTTCTTTCTTTCTCCATCCCCTCCGATACTCCTCTCATCTCAGAACAACACACACGCACACACACACACATGGTCACGCACACACAGACTCGGGATGCTCACCTGCAACACCTGTCGGGTTTGCCGTCCGCACTCGGGAACAACGTTCCTGTTGAGGCGATCCATGTCCACTGAGGCGTCCTCGACGTCGGACGCATGAAGGTCCTGTTGGGAGGAAACGACGACATCAGCCGCTGAGTGCGTAACACAACATCCACCCCCTGAGGATTTGTGTCACTTTTGTGGTGTTGCATCAATATTTTGTGACACATTTTAGAGGGATCCCCCCCACCTCATCCCTCCCACGGCTGACCACACACTTATGTGTTAAGGTGTGATTCAACAAACGCGCGCACGCATACAAAACAGATGGCAGACGGCATTAGGCAAGATCCTGTGGGGAAGCGACGCTCGCTGCTCGACACTGGAAATCAGCCACCTCAGCTGCCCGTCTCTCCCTCCTGGCTCTCTCTGGGTGTTCAGTGCGCAAAGCCTGTGTTTACTCCTGCACGTGTTAAGCATCGCAGGTGAGGAAACACATTTGCGGGTCATCATATTTACAGGATTTACACTCGTAACCTGCGCGCGGAGGGGTCGGGGGGAAGCGAGAAAACACATCATTAAGAGCGATCAGAGAGAACCGGAGTGCAGCCGCAGCTGCTCGTATCCTCAAGATGCATGGCTCAGATGGGGGATAACAAAGCAGCGCCGCAGTTGTTGTCACACTTTGCATCCCTGCCAGGTGATATCCAGCCAGGGTCGGGAGGACGACAAAATAAATGTTGAGAAATGTCTGAAAGTTGCCCTCGAAAAGTCATTACGAAGAGAAGCACGCAGGCTTCATCTAGAGGTCCAAGCTGCACATCCATGACGTCCCCTACACGCTGTAGTTACCTTCCTCCAGTTGTCAAGCCAGTATATCGCTTCCATGGCAGAGAGCTGATCACGGCTGCTGACTCTGTCCCAGCAGTGGCGGCGAGCGGGACACCTGCGACAGCGCGCGGGCCGATAAAGACTGCTGCCTCGACGCAGCCGCCTCCCTCCACGCGGCACAGATGGAGGCTTTGTCCTGCTGGCTGAGCTCTGCCGGCGCACCGTCCTCCACAAACTCCCATTCAGCAGCCAGCCGGACCTGTTGCTGCTTGCTCCACTAAAGTCAGACCTACATTCCTGACTGGCAGCACCAAAGACCCAGATAACAGGGAAGTGCGTGTGTGTGTGTGTGTGTGTGTGAGTGTGTGTGTGTGTGTGTGTGCATTCATCCAAGCTGCGATCAAAAGGCAAGAAAATGAAAGAGGAGCAAAATGAGAGAGTATTGATTGAGTCATTTGGAATTAAAGATAATACTATTAATAATGATAAGGCAGACGAGGCAACTTTGCATTCTGTGGAAAAAAAAAAAAGGTTTAAAAATGAAAGGAATTGGGCACTAAATGGAGACTAAATTGTACTAAATTGTAAGAACTATTTTCTCTCTGCGGAAGGCCACACTGACACTGGCCCTCACTCAAGGCTAGTGGTAAATGCTCATGACAGGGCGCATGTGCGTATTCATTAGTGTAGTGCGCCCTGGCTGAGGAGGCTTTCCAGCTAGTTAGAGCCTAACAGCGGACGCTAGCACCCTCAGCTTCTGGACAAGGAACCGGAAGATGTTATTCTCTGCTCACAGTGTTAAAGAGGCCGTGGATGCTGCACATCCTCCACACCATGGGACAACCATGAATCCAACTACCAAGACGCCATCTGGCTTTTCCAGTCCACGTTCAACAGGAACACTGGACATTCCTCCCTCTCCACAGTGCAACACAATTCCAGCAATTTTCTTAACCAGATCTGAACCAGTACGCAGCTCTCGCAGTGGGAGGATTTTTTTTTTTTCGACCCCCTTCACTTCGCCACGAAGTCTCACAGGAAACAAAAAAGAACCCTCAAAATTGTTTCTGTCCCTCCCTCTCATGGAAGGACAGAAAGGCTGCCATTGTTTTCTGGGACAGGCATGAACCTCTCCTCACACATGAGGGAGTCTTTCTTTTTTTTGATGAGGTTGTGAAAGGGAGGCTCACTGCTTAGCCGGAATGCCGAAATGCAGAAAAGGGAGGACGTGTAGACAGCCTGTCAGACAGATGGAGACAAGCTGCGGACAGGAAGTGTAAAAAAACATCGAGGGATTATTTCACCATTGTCCCAATATGCTGTATGGTGATTACAATTAAGTACGGGGACAATGACACCTCTTTTAAGGCATATGAATGACATTTTTCCTGGTTAAATTTCTGAAAACATACAACTTTCATGTAGCCCAGATAGCATCGCAGGCAACGCTACCACTCGACCGCTGCAGTGGTGGATTCACTGGATCCTGCAGCCAGTTGGAGAACCTACAACTCACAATGCTAGTTCTGGGTTAGCATAGCGGTGATGGGTTTCGCGCGACTCAATCTCTTAACTGACTTAACTCAGCTCTATGTAACATATGGTCGCTGCACTCCTCATTCCCTTCTGGTTGTGTGTCTAGAAAATGCACAACACTAAAAATTGTAGCGTGGATGCAGTTCTGGTTGTAAGATGAAATGAATGCTGAAGAGAAATGAATGCAGAATCCAGTGAAGAGTGCAAAAAATAAACTGTCTCAAACTAAAATGTTTGACAAAAGTTAGAACATAATGGAATTTTTCTCTTTTCTCAACCCACTAATGGGGGATTCTTCCTTTTTTTCCACCAGGAAATGCTTGTCACTTGAAAGGTCAGCACTGGAACAGAAAGACTTGAGAGAAGGAATTTATCTCTGTTTGTGCAAATAACTTCACAAGCTAAAACGGATCCCTGGTGTTGCTGTGGTAATTTCTAATGATGCCAAACCCTTTTGTAGTTGCTTTGTAGTTGCCAAAAAAAAGAATCTCAAGTCATCCTCAGCTCTCTGGAAATCATCATTATTTTTAGTAAATCTAACTTCTGGTTTTACCATGCAATGACATAATAGAAATGCAGAAGTTGAGGTTGATTAATCAGACATACACCAGGATGATTTAAAAGCTATCATCTTGTGTGGGTGTGTGAATATTTTGATGAAACCAAAGCAACAAAAAAAAAACCCAGAATAACTCATGGCAGATTCTCGATAGCAGATAACAGTCGTGGTACCGGGACCTGGTAGATTGTTCAGCGTATGCCATGGTAACCAGTCAGAGTTACCAACTAGTTGCAAAAGAAAGACACGTTTGCCTCATTGAAAGCTGTCTGCGCTGGACAAAAGCCTGGTCTCAGCCCTCTATAAAAGGCAAGAAAAGAGGCTGGAAGTGTGTCTGTGGGTAGAGTTAAAGGGAAGTCATCCACGCTGTCTGGCCAGCAGCACTCACTCCTGTGGGACAAATAAACCAGTCATGTAAGGAGGCTCGGGGGCCACGTGGGAGAATGTGAAGTTAATCAGGAATGTGAGAGATGGAAGAGAATGAAGCATTTCACGGACCGTTTGATATTAGCTTGATGTGTCACGCTGGGCGGCAGCTTCTGAAGACTAATTTGTCCTGTTTTGTTCACGTCTCCCTAAGGAAGGAGCTACCGAACATGTTTTTATATCTTAAGAGCACCGGACAACATATTTTACAAGCTCGTAGAATGAAATTAGCTTTTTGTCACGGCAGAGTTTGCTCGTGTTTGGGACACAGACGTCTGAAACGTCAGTGTCTTCTCTGTCGAGGAGGTCAGGGACCAGCGTTTGAAGTAAAGGAACAAAGTCACGGCCTAAAGCTGCATGCACAAAGCTGTCCCACTCCCTCCCAGCCTTGTTATGTTTCTGCAGGTTCGGTCATGTGCTCATTGATTTGGCCCAAGAATAGATGTCTGGGAGTCTTCAGCCGCAGGCAACAAACTCTGCGGATGTTCCGCTTCATAATCACAAGCGAAGAAATGAGGATTTAAATGAAGGTGCTCAGGGTTTGCAGGTGTCTTATAAAGTCCCCAGTAAACACACCTGGCCTCTTTATGGAGGTCCACCAGACAAGGGGCTGCGCGCAAATACAGGCAAAGTAAACATCGCCACTTTAAAGACAAATAGCAGTCTGCTTCCTTTATCCCTTAAGAAGCTCTCCAGCCTGCATTACAGCAGAATTAGATTCAACCCCAAGTGCCGCTGGCTTTTTTCTAAATCTGATATCCGGATTGCCACATTAACCCGGTGGCCCCGTCTCAGCTTTAGTTTGTCTCGTCCACATCGACTTTCCGGGCAGGGATCCAAGATGTTGGTCAGCCATGTTGTTAAGCGAGACTCTTTTGTTTTGCGGGGGCTTCGACATCGAAATTAGACTAAAGGCGCAGTTTGGGAGACTTGGCAGACATGTCAGCCCAGACACGCTGTGGTGGAAGACACACACAAGTGCGCACGCACACCTCTTGACTGAGTGCAGAATTAAAATGTAAAAGCCTCGAAGACGCACTCCGTTGGTAATTTGCTCGGTTGTCAGTGGGGAGGAGCGACAGGTCAGGGAGGAGGAAGAGGAAGAAGAGGGGTTTCCAAGAAGCACACGGTGTCACAGAGACAGGTGACGGAACAGGTGAGAGGAGGAAGGAACAAATGTTGGCTGGACGGAGGCTACAACTGCACTGCAGCTGTAAAGATTTTGGCAGCGAGAGTAGCTACATTCCACTCTGCCAGTATTATTTTAGTAGTGAAACATTTTGAAATGGTTCTAACTGTGGGATAAAAAGGGAAAAAAAAAGAAAAAGACTTGTGTCAGTGGTCTGCAATTGGGAAATCGTAAATAACCACTTCAGAGTTGCAGCTCTCGATTGTTTTTGCAATCAATTAATTTAGCAATTATTTGGGGTTCAATTTGATTAAACGATTATGGAAAGAATAAATCATAAAAATGTGAAAAGGGCACGTCTGAAAATGACAAACACCATGCCCTTCATTCCAGAAATAGCTTAAACAAGAACGGCAAAAAGGATCAAAGTGAAAACATACATTAAGAAAATCAATCCTGGTGTCATGTGCATCACAATAAGTATTCATGGGAAATACAACAACCTAACCCATGTCTCTTAGTTACATGTCTAGACGCAGCAAAATATCGGGAACGAAGCTTCGATTCAGAAAAATGGTAAAACAAATGTTTGCATTAATCGATTTGAGTTGATTAATCAATTAATCATATAGATCCAAACCACTTGAAATACCATCCAAAATTTGATATTTTATTGATAATAATTTTGACAGGAATCTATCTATCTATCTATCTATCTATCTATCTATCTATCTATCTATCTATCTATCTATTTATCTATCTATCTGTCTATCTACATTTGGTGCAGTGCAGTTAAGAGAACTAGGTTCTTCTCTCTCTCTCTCAGGAAGGAAGCAGCAGCTCCAGTCAACACTGATACTGGTTGCAGAGGTTCTATCTCTTCCAGCCAGCTCCCATCATGCACTGCTCTCCACTCCAGATAACCAAAGCCAGTTTGACTATGGCGCGCCCATTTGCGGAGATGCCGTTTCCAATTTTTTTCTGTTTGTCGCTCTTTTCATTGCTGTAGCTCCATCTTAAGTCATTACATCTTCCTTTGACCCCTGGGGGGAAAGAAAATGTGTTAATTTCAGCCAGTTTATGGCTGTGTCCTGCTGAGTTACTATTTCTTTCTCCCGACGCCAAACAACGCTTTCTGCTTTTAGAACCAAACCTCAAGAATGCAGTAAATTTACGCAATGGGAAGAAGGGTGGGGTGAGCGTGTAAGCCCCTTTTTCAGGCAGAGAAAACAACGTGAGGTGTCCAAACTGTCGGCCGTGCGTGCCAAAGTATACAACTTGTTTTAGAATCGTCTCGTTCCAGCTGTGAAACCCTCCAGCGATAAGTGGCTCCGGCTGCCCTGCGGGCCATCCCCGAGGTTTTTTTTACATTTAGAAAAACCACAACATGTGGAATACAAGCCGGTTTATGTGCGACGCACTCAGACGAAGAATGAGTTTCTTGGCAACATGAATGCATTAAACCACAGGCTGAAAACACCCAACTCCCAAGTGCGACACCCTCGTGGTGTGCTAGTAGCCAGGGAACTGAACGTTTTCCAGGGAGGACGTCGCCGCTTCGGTCGGAATACGACGGAATGTCTTGGCCAGAGTGGCCACGAGAACAAGAACAACCTCACGGAGTTCACACTCTGTCTGTCTGGATTTCACCGCGTAATATATAGCGATCTATACTGGCACTGGTTGTCCTTCTGCTCCACTTGCGGCCTCCTGAAACTGAAATGTTTACAAGCTGCATGGGCTGAGCCCACTTTTCGGTTTGGGCGTCTCGGCTTAGACAAACATCCCCTAATTTTAGATGGAAAAAATAAATAAACAGCGAGATCGTTATTCTACTCTGACTGTGAGCACGCCAGCAAGTTCTACATACATATCTAAACCGACATAGCGTATTAAGTTTGCTTCGGCTCAACTTTACTGACGTTTGTGTAAACCATCTGCTGCAGCTGCCAGGCCAGAAAAGGAAGAACTTCAAACAAATACCGTTCAACAACTTGCAACTTCTAAACTCTTTTGATTGAATGCAGCACGTGGATGCTTGAAAAACAAAACTGACACAGTTGTCACGCTAATACACAGAGTGCAACTCACTCACTCAGTGACAGAAGAAGAGGAAGAGCAGAAGTCTGGGAGCCACAGCAGGAAGTGTGTGACGGTTGGACGGGTGTCGGGGGGGTTCGGGGGTTAGGGGGGGGGTGACAGGGACGAGAGACATTTCTCCCTTGTCAGTCACTTTAAGCAGACTTCAAGTTGAGGAAGTTGAGCCTGAGACCATTTCCTGTTAGTCAGAACACAACCGAGGTCAACGTCAGGCTGTGAGATCTCAGTTATGATCCCACAGAAGTTCTACATTGTATCCCTGGTTGCGCTGAGGGCATTGTCATATTTTATACCATCAAATAAGATGGAAGAGGGGTTTGGATCTCGCGTCGTGAAATTATTATTATTTGTCTCTTTGGCATTTGTAGAGAGAAAAAAACTAGCATTAAAATTAAGGGGGTGCCTTTCAGATTGGACAGTAACCACTGACACTTTTATCTTTCGGAGAAATGAGTCTGTCATAATATTCATTCCCAGAAGTTTGAAGTATGATCATGTAGAAAAACTCTTAGTCAAACACAAATGAGACATACGAGATTTATAAATAAGATGAGCTGGATTCTCTATGCTTGAAATCGTTTTGGGAAGTTTGAGAAATTTAGATAAGCTCAAGAGAAATGAGCTGATAGACCTCCATGTCAAGCACTAGCACCAGTTGACGGTTCACGCTAGCCTACCTACAAACGTGCTAGCGTAATGTTTTGGTGAAAGCCACAACGTGTAAAAACACATCTTCACTTCCTACACATCACACCAGTTATTATTAGCTATTACTAGCTATTATTTTCACACCAGTAATGGCTGACTGCTTTGATTCATAAAACTATTACTTTTTTTTTCCACGATGATGTCATTTGTGAGGCCCAGCTGTTACGCAACACGGCATTTGTTGTTTTTCACAAACAAAATATTTTGGAATATGTCGCTGATTAATGCTGAGTGAGTTTTTTGGTCAATGTGCCCAGAGTTAATTATTAGTTATTCTGAGACAGCAATGTTCCTTCAGTAAAACTAAATAAACCGCACATCTGCTGAACAGACAATTCAAATGCTTCAATGCACAGGCGCAAGTCAAAGCCACAGCAAGGCTGTTCCCAGGTTTAATCAGAGATTATTTACACGTCCAGTGCAGCAAACCCAAACTACCACTATAAAAAATCTGTGCCCGGCGACATAATACCCTGCGCCACCTGATAACGCGAGCAAACACCGATTCGGCTCTCTGGCATGAGGTGCACAGCGTTGGAGCGACGCCACGATCAGCCGGCAACTAAACGCACCATCTGCCTCTCGTCTGGGCCTCGCACACAAACACAAACACACACACACACACACACACACACACACACGCTGGCAGGAGATAAGAGGTTGCAACCCAGCACTGAGAGCAGTGTGTGAAATACCCAACAGTATTCAAAGGGGGTCCCCCTGATTGTTACGCAATACCAATCTATATTTCCTCAACATGTAGCATGCATATTTTCAAAAATGTAATATTGGGCAGGGTGATGCTAAAGACATTTTAATGACCATTAGTAACAATAATATCTATCTATCTATGTATCTATGTATCTAGCTAGCTAGTTAGCTAGCTAGATGGATAGCTAGCTAGCAAGATCGATAGCATATACACGGCTTTTGAAAAAAAATGAGACCCCCTTAGATTTTGTCTTGAGGCTTACAGGGGGTCTTTTGGGTTAACCGGGGGGGGGGGGTCCGGTTGCACTCTGACTAAGACCCCGGCGAGCGAGTGAAGGCAGCTCTCGACTCTCTCAGTCCGCCAGGCCCCCTCAGGTGACCTGATGGCAACAAGACGAGAGGCTGACAGTGTGAAGTCGTCATCAGGCGGGAGACATCGCACCCCGTCATTATGGGATTATTGTCCTCCGGTGACGGGGGGGAAATTATCCTCCACGTCTACGAGAGTGAAGGCTTGTTGTTGGGATTCCAACCCGCTGTTATCCTATCCAGCGAAATGGCACATTGTGATGGAGCCTCAGCGGCAGGAGCCCAGAGGCAGAGATGACTCACTGTTCCTCTGGCTCCACTCTTCACTCCAGAGTGGAAACAGTTGTAAGAAGTGTTTTGTTTCACTTTTTTGCCTCTCTCGCGTGCACACACACACACACACACACTGGTATGTCATAGAGGATTATGAGGTCACAGTCATTGTCACTGAATGACTTCAATATTTCCACTCAGGCTGCGTCGCCGTGGAGGGTTTACGACCTGCGTTTAACCTTACCGCGCAAAAAAATCCCTCCCCTGGGGGTCGTACATCCCCTAACAACGGGGCTGCAGGGGAACATGTGCGATGGTTGCTAACAACATTAGCAGCATCCAAGGAGAGTCGCGACTCTTCCTGAATCCTTGTCTGTTTTCGTCTTAGATGTAAGAAAACTAAATGTTCTACATCATTTTATGTATATATATATGTGTATATATATACATGTATATGTGTATATATATACACTGTATACACAAATATGTGTATATATATATATGCTGTATACACATATATATGTATATACTGTATATATGTGTGTTGTTTTACAGTTGATTTGGTAATTGTCTAACAAAAAATACTTCTGTACATTAACGTGTGTCCACTTTTTACCTGTCAATTTTGACAGCAGAATTGCATATTACAGCCTGCAGTAGCCTGTGTTATTGGACCAGAAGGAAGCAGCACAACGCCGTCAGGGCTCCCACCAAGAACGGAACGGTTCAGTGAGCAGATCTTTCAAACAAATCTTTTGATTGAACTCATTCTAGTGATTCAGTACACTCAAAAGAACTGCTATTGACACAACCAGCAGGGAGCCGGAGCGCCTTGGAGAACCCACGCAGACGCCTGGGATCGAACCCACGACTCTGTTGCTATGAGGCGACAGTGCAACTGCACCACCCTTTATACAAAGAAATTGTATAAGTTACAATCTATACCATTCTGAAGCTTTGTTCGACACTCATTCTGCTTAATTCTGTCTTTGTTGACACATTTATACCAAATTAACATGAGAACAACTGTATTAGAGGACAAAATATCGGCTGCTGCAGTGGAGGTTGTTGACCTCATGTGTGTGGAAGTAGATCACTGTTCGATGTGGCAGTCCACCATCTGAAGATGAAACACCCGCTGCCAACAGAGAACACTTGCAGCGACAGCTGCCTCTTCATCACATAATCACTGCTCAACTGATATATATTTTTTTTAAATTTACTTCCTTTCTTCCTTGATGAGATGTAACTGATATCTTCCTTTACCAACTAGTCTGTCAACCACCAAAACCCGCTGCACTCAAACCCACTGACGGACAAAGAGCGCAGAGTACAGCGGCGGGAGTCAAATGTCACGTGTTGCCACCGCGTCCAGTGAAGGTAGCGTGAGCTGGGGCGGACTTGGAATGTGATATTCCAGCAGTGTTCCACTGCTCAGTGGTTCCGTTGACTTTTGGCTCAGAGTTTCCCAAAGTCGTGGAGCTGGACGTGGACATTCCAGCACTGCGGGGACAAAGACGTCCTTTCAACAGCGGTAATCCTCTGGAGAAGGAAGAGGAGGAGGAGGCGGAGGAGGAGGAGGAGCGAGAATGAGAACGCTAGCGCTGTTGCAGCAGCACCGACGCTGAGGTTCGCACACATGGACTCACGCGCACTGACAGAGTGACCACATCCCAGCTGAGGGGACAGGACCACGTGTGTGAGGGTGACGCACACAATAGGAGGCACAGCTGTAAAATATATGTGTTTAATAAGCAACCATCAGAGGTTTTCTTGGGAAACAAGCTAATCTGGCTAATTGCTGAAAAAAAATGTATTTGACCATGCTAACAGTGAAAAAGGTGTATGCACATCTAATGAGTGCAAGTAAAGCAGCTTTCAGCTCACTCTCAGTCCATCCATCATCAAGCCATCCATCCATCACAATACAACGACTCAGAGCCGGTGAGAGGCTGAAGGCTACAGCAGCTGACTGCGCCCGAGGGATAAATCACCGCCTCCTCGCAGACAGATTTGCAGCTCAACGGTCTCATTTTGCAACATCTCCACCAAACTTCTGGGACAGAAAATCGCTTTTCCCCACCACAGCTTTGTTCACCCACCCGCAACACTTTTTTTCTCATGGAGCGTTTCATCTTTGATGCTCGGGAGGGTGTGACAGAGGGTTTATTTTGAGCTCGTCAGATGATCTTCAACAAGGCAAAAGTATCATTCAATTTAAAAATAAATAAAGGCAAATTATGGTTGGGAAGTACGAACAAGATTGAATTACGTGTTTTGATTAATGGCTGATTGGCGGAATGCCAGCCTGTGTCTTTAGAGTTTGAAATATTCTCTGTATTTATTTATTTACTTACTTATTTTTTTCTTTATTGTTTGGATTCTTTTTTTATGGAAGTTGACTCGCTGTTATTATCAGGCCCTGGTAACGTGTGGTTACATATATAGAGTTGGGGGTAAATGAAATGAATCAAACTTTGTGTGGTTCTTTATGTACCTGACTGTACAAGTGTACAAATGATTGTTTGTACTAAACTTAACTAAACTAAAGTAAATTAAACTCAACCACTAACTAAAGTGTCGAGCAGTACTCAGAGCTCTCGAAGGCTGACTTGCTAATATAGTCGTGGCTACATGAAAGCATCAAAGGAAGAGTGAAGCTGCTCATGAAGGTTTGAGAAACACAGCAGCATAACATTAATGGCAATCTAATACAACTCATCTCTAACTATGAAGGGTCTTAACGAGAGGGCTGAACTCTATTGTGGAATACAACCACACACACTCTCCTCTCCTCCAACATGCCGCTTGATGTTGACGATTCGGTTCCAGGTCTCACTCAGCCACCTCCACCAGATCCCTCTCATCTCGCCTCCAGCCTCCAGGCGGAGCTTTCATCGCAACCAAAACACAAGCTCGCGACCGTACACGCTCACAAGCGTCATCACTCACCCTCTCTCCTCCACCTCCTCCTCCTCCTCCTCCGGCTCTCTCGGCCCCTCGGTGAGATGCTCTACCGCTCATCTGCCGGCTCCTTCCACCGGCTTCCTTTGAAATCCATATTTTAATTCTCCCGGAATGCGACCCGGCTTAGCCGCACGGACTGAACATTGTTGGTGGTAAAACTCTCCGAAAGGAGGGAGTGACCGGCCAGAGGGGGTGAGGGGGGGGCGTAGGCTTGGGGGAAGGAAGGGAAACAAGGGGAGGGGAGGGGAGGGCGGAGGGCAGCGTGGGACATCCCTTTGAGTCATGGAAACGCGTTCAAACAGTAGACGCGCACATGGACGGCCAACACTGTGTCTCTTTGTGCAGCTCTGTCAATCAGGCCCAGCGCTGGTCCGGTCCGGCCTCTGGAAATACTGAGTGCACTTCCCCATAGTGAAGTTACTAAGCACTCACTGCCATCTGACTTCATGTCTGGCTTCTTCATTTATTCCTCTTTTTTTTTTTCATCATGTATTATTTACATATGCATCAGCCATATGGCCATGTTAATGTCATTATTTATCTTTGAGAGATACAGTAGGAGTTTATTCTGCTTATTATTCTGTCTTATCAGATAGATAGACAGATAGATAGATAGATAGGTAGATAGATAGATAGATAGATAGATAGATAGATGGGAAGGATAGATAGATAGATAGATAGATAAGCTAGTAGATAGATAGTGATGATAGCGCGTAGCATGCAGGTGAAAATGAAAAGCCCAAACAAACGCCATGATGTCATCCCTCGCCAGTCTGCTGCGTCTGCCACTTCCTTTGTTAGCGCGCACACACTTGTGTGTGCTTAGCATGTAGTGCGGCACGTGTGACTGTGTTTTTTTTTTTTTTTTTTCCCCTGCTTGAGGGTCATGAATCATCGCGCTTCAAGCTGTGAGCGTCAGGGCGTACATGGGGGAAATTATCCCACGAGCGGAGGCTGGAGTTGCTGCGCCTTTTGTTTTTTCCGAGATGAAGAGCCGAGCCGATGGCACGGCGTCCGCGCGTTGGACAAAGACAATGAGGGGAGGAAATGACGGAGGGCGGGAGAAGAAAGGAGGAAAACTCTGAAGGTCATGTGGCAGCCAAACAGATGCTGTGCGTTGGACCACTTTAGTGTGTGTGTGTGTGTGTGTGAGCTGTGCAGCTGCTGGAGAGGCGGAGGGAAAGTGGGACGTTCAGGTCTGTGAGGAGGGTCGGAGCAGAGCGTGAACTGCAGTGACCTCCACTGCCCTCTAGAGGTGCTCCACCTTCTTCTAGTGATGCAGAAATCTGGGACGGTCACGTTGATACCACTGAGCATAAAGATGGACGGAGCTTCCAGGTTCCAAAAAGAAGGCCAACGTGGAAGTGCCTGCAAAAAAAAAAACCCTGCAATTCTATTGTTTGGCCAGTAGGAGCCGCCAAAAATGGTTGCAAAAAGGCTAAAAATGACTTGCTGTCCATGTTGAAAGGAGCACCAAATGCATACCTTCCAAATTGTGGGTCTAAAAAAATCAGATGGGTTCTAAAGTCCAATTTTGTCCAATTTGGTATCATTTTTGAGTAAAAATGGCCCTAAAATTGTGGCCGTGGCAGTTTAGTAGCCAAATGCAGTCGGCTTCACAGCAGGTGGGCGGGTGTTGGGGCAAACACCGTACTCAAGCTCCAATCATTGCTCCCCTCCGGTACCACCCACTCAATATGACCCTGACCATGTACAGTAACCAATCTCTAGAACAGGTATTTTCGCAAACCAACGGTTGCCCATCTATATAATCAGAGGTTCGAGATGTGCAAAGACTTCTGGGTGAAGCGCGGGTTTTAATCTTTTTCTGTTTGTTGTCTTCGAGGTCCACTGACAATGATGTATATTGCATGGCCGACACTAATGTTAGTGCATATTTCTCCCCATATTTTTGCATTATTTTTCCTGGTGTACATTTTGCATGTTTAAAATGATAAATGAATAAATGAAATGTTAATTACATTTCACAGCGTCCCAGGAGAATTGGCCCGTGTTTGAAATTGAGCTTTTACATTTGCCCACTGGGACATTCTGGGTTAATGCCGGTGCTTTGTGCAAAATGCAAAGTAGCATTTCCCACGACGCAGCCATTTGCAATCAATTAGTCAAACGAACGGCCCAATCAGCGGCGCGCAGACACTGCTGCTCGCACACCAAGGGCGACGAGCCGCTCCGCGCTGACAGAAATAGAACACAGAATCGCCCTGATGTGGAAAAGCACGAGGCTGCGGCCAACCGCTGCCTCCTTTCATGATGTCTTTTATCATAAAAATTCACCCGCTTCCCAAGAGTCGTCCGCTAAGCAGCCACGATGCAGAGAAATTACGGGCCCATTACGGTCCTCTGGTGGTGAATATCAAACCGAGGCCCAATTGATCCCAAGGTCAGCGGCGCTATCGCTAGCAGCAGAAGCGCTGCACCCAGAGGAGGCATCAGAGAGCCAGCGGGGAGAACAGGGACGGATGGCCGTTGGGTTGGTGGGGTACATGGGGGGGGGCGGTTGGTGGGCCTCTGCGCTGGCCTGATTACTCCTCTCAACAGAATGAGCTCACATAACAAAGGATTTATTATCACTCGCTGGAAGGGTTGCTTGCAGTCTGGGAACTCGGCCTCAGCGCGGCCGTCCTCCCTGCCAGGCCACCGAAAAATGCGGGCCGGCTCCGCTCCGGTCGGAAGGTTCAAACAACAACAAACCCTCTCTGTCGTCCCATAAAGCAGCCAGTGTTCCGCGGAAAATGTTCCCTTTCACAGGCCCACGCTGGGCCGGGTCGCCCCCTCAAACCTGCTTCCTGCAGGTACAGTGGAGGCCTCCTCTAGAAACTACAGTGACTCACACGGGACTCAACTACTACTGTGTGAGATTACAATTTGACTTTTTTCTTTTAGTTTTGTTTTTTTATTTAATTCCAAAGCAATATTATAGTACAAGTTATATACTCAAACAGGATATATACCCACTTTTTTTACATGAAAAAGATGGCAGCAGCACGGCATTTACATAATATTTATATAATAGATTAAAAAGTATAGTACATGAATATAAGTTGGTTTTGAGTTCCAGCATACCTGTAGAAATAAGTGTTTGCAGAGTGAGACTGAAGTCACCTGCCTCCTGCAGGGCGTGTCCTTTGACCTGCCAATCAGAATGCATTTCTCCTTCACTAGCTCGAGTGTAAAGATTCAAGGAAAAACCTCCGGATGGTAAACGATTTGCAGTTCGCTCTCTTACTGGTTGCGGCTTTCAAATGCCACAGCGCATTTTTGTTTTGTTCAGAGTAGCGCAGGTCACAGCTGAAGACTTTGCCTGTGCGAACACACACTACAGTGTAGCAACAGTCTAGCTAAGGCGAGTCGCAGCGACGGTCCAGCTGCAGCTCGGTTAGAATTGTGTAGCATTTGCACGTACACACCCTCTATTAGGGAAAACTTGAGTTTACACTCCACTATAACAACAAAACTTCTCACATTAATCGTTTTAATGTCCAAGTGGACAGAAAAGATAACAAGTGAAGAAATATTAGAGCTAGCAAAAACTAGAAGATCTCTCGTCACAGCAATTAGAAAAAGACAACTTGAATTTTTTTGGACACATCATCAGGAAGGGCAGTCTAGAAGAACTTGTAGTAAGTGGAAAAATAAGAGGAAAGCAAGACCGAGGCAGACAGCGATTGACACACATCAACAGTCTCAGAGATGCTATAGGAAACATCAACAACATAGATCTCATCCACAAAGCAAATGACGGAGAAGGCTGGAAAACCAAGATCGCCCATGTCTGCAAACAGACTTGATACCTGAGAGAGAGAGAGAGAGAGAGAGAGAGAGAAGTGAACAAATCCAGGTATAGCCTCAACTAAATCAAAGTGGCCACAACCCCTGTGATGATGCTGCAGATCTGAAAACCCTCAGCAAAGAGCTCAAAGCAAAGTGAGCGATAGTTTTCCAAGGTGTCGTCTTGTCTCCAGCTAGCAGACCCACCGCTGACTGGACCAGTTGTGTCTGCGCTGACAAGGCGAGGACGCTCTCCACCTCCCAGGTCGTTCGTCAGGTCGTAGGCGCAGCACGCCGTGCATTTTTGCATTATCGCAGCCAAAACACAGAGCACGTCGCCTAACCGGAGAAATATGTTCCTGGAGCTAATCTCCACACTGGGCCAAACCTCAACATTTGTTTAGTTACTGATAGCAGAGCGGGAGAGGGCATGCGGCGGTGTGACCGCACGGCACGTGCGTGCAGCTGCAAAGCATGGCGAGATGTCACCCCCACGCACCTCCATGGGAGTGTGGCGGCGGGTGGGGGGGGGCGAGAGAGGGGTTCCCATTAGCCCCAACATGCCTTGACGTTCTCCTGCTTCAGAAGACAGGCAAGGATCACAGGGGGTGGAAGTGGAACAGAGGTGCTGTCAAATCACCTGCAGCGATCGGCGGAATCATCAAAGGGGTGTGACAGCGGTGCTGCGATCAAACCCAAGCCCACACACGCACGCACAAACACACACACACCCATGCATCACCACAACAGTGAAGCCTCCAGCTCACCTGACTGTGCGCTGATGCCCGTGTCAGTTGGGATGCTCCAGTAAAACCAGCCAAAAATTTAAAAGGTAATCAAAAAAAAAAAAAAAGCCAAGACCCAACAGCTCCTCACAAAAATGGGCTGGAGGGCTGGAGCTGCTGCTGCTGCTGCTGCTGCTGCTGCTGCTGCTGCTGCTGCTGTGTCAACAAAAAAAAAATCCCAACAAACAGGAGACAAAAACTCAGACTCCAATCCAAAGCTGCTTCCTTCTTCCACTGTGCTGCTCTCTCTCTCCCTCTTTGTGGCCCCCCCTCTCTCTCTCTCTCTCTCTCTCTCTTCTGTCTCTCCCTCTCTGTGGTCCTCTCTCTCTCTCTCTCTCTCTCTCTCTCTCTCTCTCTCTCTCTCTCTCTCTCTCTCTCCTGTCGTCAGGGTCTCTAAGCCTCGACGTGCACGTGCGCACACGCACGCTCACAATCCCCCGCTGTCATAACACACACGCTGGGCTAAAGCCATGTGGCTGCTGACACACACTGTCTGGCTGGCTGCTGGTCCCCTCCCTCTCACTCTCTCTTGACTCCTTTTTTTTTTTTGTCACACACATTCTCTCTCTCTCTCTCTCTCTCTCTCTCCAACCCCCGTCCCTCCCTGCTCCCCTGTCCCGGTCGGCCTCGCCCCAACACGCGCGCACAAGGCGCTCATTATTTCCCATGAAGAAATGTCATTTTGTCCAAGGAGAAAGTGCACAAAAGTGGAAGTGAAGGTGAACAAGGTGGTGGAAGCCACGCAGAAGAACAGCCTCTTTTATTCTGCTGCAGTGCTGCAACGTCGAGCTCTTGGTGCGCGAAACCCACTGCCAGTCTGACCTGTTCTCACAAACATGTTTCTGTTTTATAAAAATGTTCCTCAGTCAACTTTATATTAAGGTCCTCGTAATAAGCATTAGCTAACAGGTAATAAGTCCCCCGTGAGATGCTTATTAGCGTTAGAATGCGTTTATAAGGCTGGAAAAGTGTTAGTAACATTATTATAACATAGTTAATATCAGATAATGCACTTTTTAACAGTTAATTGTGCTAAGGACCTTCATTTAAAGCATTACCAACTTTTACATTTGCATTGTTTGTTTGTTTGTTTGTTGTTTATCTCCTGCAGCATCTACGGTCTCGCCGTGTTTCCGTGCAGTCATGTGAGAGCCACAAATCTCTCAAAGGTTTTATGAGCGCGGAAAAACAGCCGTGTCTCCAACTTTCCCCATTTTACAGCCAATTTGGGCTGGCGGAGCAAAAAAAAAAAAAACTCTTTACTTTTGTCGCAGGCACTTTGATTCAACAACTGCAGGCACGCTTTCTACGACCGTTGCCGTTCCTGTGGAGGTGGAGTCGCGCGCCCGTAAATATAGTGGAGTAAACGCCAACCTCTGTGTGAAAGTGAGGAGATGTATAAAAGAAATTGCATTCTGTAATCTCCAAGGTCACCTCCCGAAAAAACAAACAGCAAAACTACAAATCCCCAGAAGGCAGCGCGCACAGCACGTAGCCCCGTGTTTGTAGCCTCCCGCTAAAACTGACACATTCCTGCACCTTCCACAAGTTACGACGAGGACATAGATTAAGGCTACTGAGGCTGGGTTGGCGTGGCTAACCTGGGGGAGGGATCAGCGTCCCTGTGACATCACAAAGGGCTGATTCCCTCAAGGATTGGAGTGAGCGAAAGAGTGACGGATGGACGTCTCTCATTTCTGGGGAATTCACTGGAAATGGACTTTTAAAAGGAACGCTGAATGAGAGCGGAAGTGATGCAACTGCACCAGCTGCCAGGATTCAGGAAGACTGAAAAACCCCTGGAAGCATCAGGAAGCTTTCATGATTAAGCTCATGAAATTAAACGAATAGCAAGAGTGACGTTTCCCTTGACAGTTGAAGCATCGCTGGACTTTGTTGAAACTTTTTAATGGCAGTCAACTGACGCAATGCGGAGCCACGTGGCAATGATCTGGCGTTGGTCCGCAGTTCCACTATTGGACACAGAAAAATTCACTCTGACATCTTTTCCAATAAAGTATAAAAACTGCAGCACTCAAAGAGGTTATTTTAATAGCATATTTAGCTCAGTAACATTTGGATATGGGACATTTGGATGGGTTTGTCCACATCGACGCCAAAGTGGAATGAGAGAAAGGCGAGAGAGCGACTCGATGGTCCGTAATTTAAAACGTTGGTGCCGAGCCAGAACCATCATCTGAAGACAGTGGATTAAATGGCGAGGTTTAGCGTCAAACATTCTAGAGACGTTATGAAATAAATTCTCCGGCCAAGGAGATTTGGATTGAAGGCTCGCCAGCCCATGTTGGACTTAAAGCTGCTCATGGCTGACGTCCAGTGGCAGGAAAATTAAATCAGAGTCTGAATGAATGAAATTAGTCTTTTTTTTTTTTGTACATATTGACAAGTCTGTGGAAACCTTTGTGCTGCTGCTTTGGTCACATTTTGCTGTTCTACATTTCACATCACAGCACTGGAATTACCCCCAAAAAAAAAAACAGGAGCCTTTTTTTTTTAGTCTACGTAGTTTAGTAATGCAACTACTGATTACTGATTACTCCTTAATAAAGTAATCTAATTACTTCTTTAACTACTTTGCTTCATAAGTAATCAATTAAGAATTACTCATTACTTTAGTTTAAAAAAAAAGTAACAGTTGCTCAGTGCTTTGTAATGAACTCTATTAAAGTGTAAATTTTGCAATTCCAAATATTGCCTCTGTCCTCTTAACGTGAATGAATGTTTTCACTGTGAACACAAACTTGCACGTTTCACACAACAAACTCATACAGCATTGGTGCCTCCAGCACATACTGTAAAAATAATCAGGAGATTTTGGAAAAGCAACAAAATCGTCCCTTGATAAAGTAATTATGACATAATTAGCAGTTTTGCCACAGTAATCTAGTTACATTACTCCATTACTCAAAAAGTAGTTAAATTACAGTGGTGGATTACTTAGTAATAGATTACTCGCCAACACTGGATATTGGAGAGACAAAACAGGAAGTGACATACAGATGTGAGCCCAGGCTGAAACTTAACCGGGCCCAGTCACAGTTCTGCCTGCTGAGCCACCGGTCCCACAGCAACCATCTTTTTGATGCTGCACTGTACACAAATGACCGTGCTAACTGTGTACGCCGTAAACATTCTGTCGGTAGGATGCGTGAGACCTGAAGGATGTGAAAGCAAAGAGATATTTGTGAGCAGCTGCGGCGAGAATGGCTTCCGCAGGCGCATGTCTGGTAGTTTATCGCCGCTGCTGAGTGCAACTCCTGCAACGCAAGCGGCAAAGTAAAACCTTTGCGCCGCTTGTAAAAGGGAGAAAAACGCACCTTTCATTTTGCACTTAACCGCCCTTTCATTTTGCATATATTGTTTTCTCGCAAACGCCTTGGGATGCTGATGCCAAAGCGCTCCCAAATCCGGGTGAAGTGCGCATGCCGAGCATTCCTTAAAGGCTTGGGTGGGAATTATGGTGATCTGCGTGAGGCACACTCAGCTGTCAGGGTAAATCACACAGCTGGGCTGCTCCGCGGGAAAACATCGCGGGCCACCTGACCCGGCCAGAGCCGAGGTGCTGGCGCTGTTGATCTAGAGGAGATCTCGCTGGTGTTGTGGCAGCTGGAGGAGGGAATCTTCTCCTGTGCTGACGGAGCACAACTTCTGCATGGCAGCAACTCTGTTTTGGTGATTGACTCTTTTTTTTTTTTTTTATTTGAGGTTCTGTGAAGAGCTTAGAGCAGGGGTGGACTTTTTGACTGGGTTCTAAAATGTGACATAGGGGCTGAAGCAGGAGCGGATGGATGGAGTGAGTTGGTGACCCACCTCAAAGGAGAAAAAAATATATAATGGGATATGTAGGAAACGGTGCTTTGATGTCTATTGGATATGAAAGAAAGTCTTGCAATAAAATATGTGTCTTTGAAGCCCAAGGGTATTTAGCTCTTTATTTAAATGATTCTGAAAACACCAAAAAAAAAAGATGAAATACAGGTATTTTATGACTTACTATTAATCATTTCTTCAAATTCAAGCCGGATTAAAAAGCTTAATTGGCCACAAATGGCCCCCGGGCCGTAGTTTGCCCTCGCCTGCCTTGGGGTGAGGGCAGGTCAGGCTGGTGATTATATTTTTGTTACATTCGATGCTGAACATGGCAGGAAAAAATTGGTTTGGTTAGTAATGTTGGAATTCACCTACCCTGAAGTCACGTTAAGCTCCTCAGTCTTATTGTGTAAATGGACCCTTTTTTTTTTTTTTCCAGGATGATTGATGACTATGATGACTATGTTACTGCTGACTCAAGGGAAATCAGGGCTGGTTCATGTCACATCTTGCGCACCTTTGGAAGAGGAGCGCCGAGGAACGAGAAGCTGAAGTCGAGCCAGGAACGTTCTCTTTGTGTTCTTGACATGATTTTCACAAATGAACATTCAAACTACAGAAGAGAGCCTGACGTGCTGGAGGTAGTGTCTCCCAATCTGCCGGGTTTTATCTCTTAAGACAGTTTCAGTCGCTTCACTAGTGAGAGAGTTTGGCAGGAAATCTATATCAGCAACTCTTCCTAAAGACATTTGGATTTGAAACAAGAAAGTCTTTTCCTTTCACAGCCTACTCCCACACAGACATTTAAAGCTCGGCTGTTCATTGGCTCTGTCAGGGCCAACGTCAGTACATCTATGCAATTAGAAGATTGCAGGTGTTGACGTGTCGGAAGGGGTGAGCTCACCGCAACACTGAAAAAAGTGAGAAGAAATAGACACCAAAATTGGGAATATTGATCAAACAACAGTGCGCTCAAAAGCAGAATAAAAACTTGTGGAAATCTGTAAATAAATTTAAAAAATAAAAGCATTCAGGATTTTTCATTTTTCTTCTTTCAGTATGAAAACTCCCTCCAGGTGGGATAAACCTGCATCCACTCTGACCTCTGTAGCAGCAGTCAGCCCCACACTAGCTCCTGAGAGGCAGCTTCCTCCGCAAATTGAAGCAAGCTGATTGGCCGTTCAACACTAGGACTTGCCGAAAAACGTTTCGGAGGGGAGCTCGGATGGATGCGAGAGCCCAGAATTCATCGCTAGCCCGCCTCTGTTAGAAGACTGTAGCACATTGCTAATATAGCAAGACTTTGCACGACAGCTGATTCAAAGACGTCAAATCACTAACAGCCAAACAGCAAACGTTCAGATTTCTTCTGCCTCTCGTCTCTCTATCTGAAGGGAAAGTGTCGGCTTTGTCTCCTGAACATCTCGCCGCGGCAGTTGCTCAGCGAAGAGAGCGGCAGCGCTGTGTGAAGTTAAAAGGCAGCGAGCGGTAAGCAGACTGACGAGCCTCCGGCTTGGAACAAATTACTGCGGGTCAGAGGTAAATTTCTCTTTTATGTTAACACACACACACACACACACACACTATCACACACGAGCGCCCTCGCGCTTCAGCATACGCAGACGTCTGAGGCGGTAAAAAGCTTTCCTCTCCTTTCATCTTTAATGAAAAGCATAATTGGCGGCGCTCCATCCTCCACCACCTTCCATCTTCTCCTCCCCCACCTCCTCCCACCGTACCGGCTCCCACGCCAGCCATTCAGATCCTGACGCCTTTTACAGAAACACACCAGAGCGGCGCTGGCAGGAGGCTTGCGCTGAAGAGGAAGAGCTCGTCGCCGACATCAGAAAATGGGCCGGGACGGCCTGCCGACTTGATCCTTTGAGGCGATTGGAAGTGTCTCAATCAGGGAACAAAAAAACCAGGCCTGCTGGACGCGAGGACCAGGCTCCGGCAGGATGGAGATGGAAGCCGTTCAGGGAGGAAGAGGAGGGGAACGTTGGGATTTGAAGGAAGTGGGTCGTCATTTTTTTTTTTTTTTTTTTGATTGCCAGGATGTGTTTGCAGTGGTGGTGGATCACACTCCCACATGTCGCCCCCCTCCTCCTCCCCCCGAAGCTCCCGGAGGGGCCAAACTGTAGGAAGCTGCAGCTCTGTTGTGGCCCCACAATGGGCCGCCAGACGCACGGTTCACCCAGCAGCCAGCAGCACTTCGGCTGAGGAGAATCCCCACAATGAGTCCCACGTCAATCCTTGTGTCACGCTGCGTCTTTCACCGCTAGAATGTTGATGTCGTTGTGTTTTGGTTGTTGTTGTTGTGGGTTTTTTTTTTTACACACACACACACACGTTTAAAATGGCCAACGGTAGTTCAATGTCTGGGTGTGCTTCTGTTCCGGGGGATTACTGAGAGTTTCGCTTCAGGCATCTTTTTTTTTTCTTTCATGACGGCCTCTGTGGAGAAGTGCTGGCCGAGAGTAGCGCGCCACTGCCATCTAGTGGCCAGAATGGAGAACGCCTCAGGACAGAAACCAGTGACAGCAGCGCTGCTTGACACTTCTCATAAATGAATTAAAAAAAAAAAAATCCTCATCTTTGATCAATAATGTATAATATTCCTCATTCACTGCCAAAACGTCGGTAAATTTGTGTATTACAGGTTTCTTTTTTTCAAGTTTTCATTTCAAAAACGACATCATCAGAGTTAATGTTAAGATCCAGATTGGTCCCGGTTTCAGCTAGGAAACCGTCCATGCTGGTGTGTCCTCAAATCTACCACACCAGAGCGCCATATAAATAATCCCTCATGAGGTTAGTCATGCTAGCAGGCTAGCATGCTCTGCCTGTTTGTCTCCATGCTGGGGTTAAAAGTTTGGAGTTTTCACAACACACTCATAGATGATTAATGATAGTCCAGGCATGGTTTGCCAAGTTTGGTCACACTTCACAAAATGGTCACATTGTTCAAAAAAAAACAACAAAAAAAAGAAAACGATTCCCCTAAAAATGTGCAATGGTATGAAAACAGCCTCACTGCTTCAGATTCATCTCATTCAGCACATTCTGCGGAGAAACTGCAACTCTTACAACTTGATTCTAAATATCCTCATAGATGTTGAGGAAAGAGTTTTGTAGAAGTAAAAAAAACCTTTCTGAGAGGCCGCACACACACTCTCTCTCTCTCTCTCTCGTGCACACACACACACACACAAGGCACCGATCCAACTTCCATGACAGTGCAAACACGATGTCGCACAACTTCATCGGGCTGAATTGCGCATTACAAAGCATCACAAAGGGAGACACATTCCTCCCTAACAGAGCCGCCTTGAGCTCCTGTGACACTTCACACACGCTCGTGTGCCGCAGGAAAGAAATCCTCTCGAAAGAAATCAAACCGAGGCACACCGACGGCGGCAGGGCCACCGCAGTCAGAATGTAGCAGGGCCGTGCGAGGGGACCTCCACACAACAAAGCCGCTGGGAAGCTGCGCTCTCAGCCCCACACGCTGCTGCGGGGACGTTCCCAGGGTGAAATTCCACACGCTGACACAGAATTCTGCCAATGTCCCATCCGACGGACCGCGCGTCTGTGCTGGGAATACCGATGGGGAAAGCTCTGACCTCGTCTGCATTCGCACTCCTCCACAAGGCGCTTAAAAAAAAAAAAAAAAGAACTTGTACCGTACACGCATGTGTTTGGTTTCTGGTATTATTGTAGATCAGGGGTGGGCAAACTTTTTGACTTGTGGGCCACAGTGGGTTCTAAAATGTGGCCGAGGGGCCGGAGCAAGAGCAGATGGATGGGGTGTTTTGCTGAGCCACCTCATGGGTGGAAAAATGTATATATTAGGGGATAAGTAAAAACATTCGCTTTAATGCCGACTGAAAATGAACCAAAGTATTTAGCTCATTATTGAAATGACTCTTAAAACATGGAAGAAATGGATGAATTACAGCTTTTTTATGACTCACTTGCCATTAATATAATTTCTTGAAGTTCGAGAGGCCGGATTTAAAAGCTTAACGGGCCGCATATGGCCCCCCGGACCGTAGTTTGTTTGCCCGTGCTTGGTGTAGCAGCCGCGAGACTTCCTGGGTGTAGAGATTGAGATTGTCGGTTTACATTCCGACCTTTGATTGTGTAATTTGTGTCTTCCTCTGAGAATCTGCAGCTTCCTTTGCTTTTCGCATGTGTTCGGGCTTATTTGGAAATGTTCAAAGCGGCTTCAGACAGACGTCTCTCCCTCTTGTTTGTGTTGACGCGGCTTCACTCTCACTGTCTTTTTTATTTTTGTCGTCGCGCGGCCGGGTTCGGGAAAAGCGTCACCTCTCAGCGGAGGGTCGCAGCAGCTGGCGGCGACAGGTGAGAGTGACACAAGGCGCTCGGCGCCGCACTCTGTCCCCACTGCACTGATTTAACAGTCAGCTGGGCTGAAAGTCAGTGCTTTTGTGAACTGAAGACACCAACAGGAGACACAGAAGAATGAAGAGGGTGTCAGCAGAGGAAAGAGACTAGAGAACAATTAGAATTGTATTGTTTAATTTGGGGGCCTTATTTGTGTCCAGGCTGTTAATTGGTGATTATGAACTGGAGCTCATTCATCTGAGGTCTCCAAGTTATCTTGTACATTTTGAGTTTGCAAGGCCAGGAACAACCTCACCAACTGACTAAAATCTCGAGGAGTTACATCTTGTCAGCTCAAAGATCAGGAAGAGCGGAAGCTTCTCCCAAAACAAAACGTCCTGGCGGAGTTCATCCCTTCTGATCTGATCATCATTCCAGTTTTTAACTAGAAGGAAATTCATAACAAACTGCTTCATCCAGCCTCCCTGAAACACTTGTGCTTCTTAGAGGCCTTAAGATTTTTTTTTTATTATTATTAAATTTGATGTGTTCAATTAATTAAATTAAAAAATGCCTTCACTTTCTGCATTTGTTTGGAAGTTGGCTCTTCTAATCTTCTCTTGATGGCAGTAATTGCTTCTGCTGACATTCCAGCATAATAGGTCTAAACAGACAGAGTCAGACCTTTTGTTTGTGAAAGACAGTAAAACCTGGCGCATTTTCGGGAAAAAAAAAGAAAATTAAAAAGCCACAGCGAGCTTGGGAGTTATTTACATGATGTTAAAAATACAACTTCCTGTGGGAGCCTGACAAGTTGAGGAGGAGCAGTGTCTTCTTCCAGGCCTCTCATCGGTGCAGCCACAGGTCAGTGTGTGTAATCCTGCAGTGTGTGTGTGTGTGTGGCTGCTGTTCCCGCTGCTTGTCATTATCACCAGGGTGTGAGCCCTGTAAGCGGCCAGTGGCAGGCTGCAGGTTCTGCTTTTGAAGCTCAGGGCTCAGCTGCCGCCCAAATCATCAGTCACAGAAAGATGAGCCCCCCTGGAAGCCCTCGGCGTGTGAGGAGCTCGGCCCTCGCACGTCAGAACGGTCAGACATAACTTTGATTCATCATTCATCCGCGTGAAAATAAGCACATAAATACATAAAAAGCCAAAGCCTCTTGAAAACAACGCAGCACGCTGGAGGAAAAAATGAACTTCTTTTTTTTCCTACCTTGAATCGCACTTTCTTCAGCATCATGCTGGAGTCCCGGCGAGACGAGCGCAGCTGAATGGAGACGTCACCCAAAACTTTTCACACTGCCGGCTCCATTCAGAGCAGAGAGCGGAGCTCCAGCGCAGGTCCAAACATCCAGAGTGAGTCACAGAGGGACCGTGTGTGTGTGTGTGTGTGTGTGTGTGTGTGTGTGTGTGTGTGTGTGTGTGCTTAACGTGCCAAAGACAACAGTGTCTGGCCCGGCGTCGCTCCCCTCAGAGAGCCTTCACAAAGCTTATCAGACGGCTCATTCATGCGAGAAACGGACACACCCTCTTTTTATGACTGGAGGGCTGCTATTAACACCACCACCACCGCCTGTGGCAACACCCCCCAGCACTCCAAATATGGGTAGTGCTTTAAAAAAAAAAAAAAAAAACTTCTGTCCCTTGTCTGTGAAGCCCCTCCCCCACTTACTGCTCTTCCACTGGTCTTCATCGCCCATCTGTTGGGCCACAGCGTCTTCACATCTGACAGGGTGTCTTCCTTCTCTCTCTCTCTCTCACACACACACACACACCATCTGCGTGAGTGACGCTAGGCTCGGTGTGTGTGTGTGGGGGGAGATTTAACTTGATGGATCCAACCGAGATGCGCTTTGACGTTTGAAGGCATGTTTGTGTGACCTTTGACCCCACGCTACTGCAAACACACATGAAAAGTGGCCAAGGGACCAGCTCAAAGTGAGTCAGCTCGCTTTAGAGGCTTCTGGCGCGAGAGCTGCGGCGGGATTTAAAACTCGTCCAAGTAAAATAAGGGATCGAAATGGGAAATAGGATGTGTGAAATTACAATATTGACTGTCTGTGTTGCAGGAGAGAATGATTTCATGAAATTAAATTTGTGAAAATGTTCGTCACTCGGCGACGGTGGTGCAGCTGTTAGCACTGTTGCCTTGCAGCAAGAAGGTTGTAGGTTTGATTCCCGGGCCTTGGACCTTGGGCTATGTGTGCTTGTGTGCGTTCACACTGCAGGCAAATGTGATTCAAATCAGATTCCTCCTCAAATCCGATTTTTAGGGCTGACTGTCCACATTGTTTTTAGCAAGTGTCCAAACGGGATCTGGTTCTGTTCAGACTGGGCCTATTGACCTGATCTGACAGGTTGCTGTAGCAACGAGGTCGGAGCGGAGGCGTCGTCCAGCAAAGCGTGTAGTGTGTGACGTCATATAATTGCAACGGCGGCAAAAACTAAATGGACTTGTTGCGATACATGGCCCTGGAGCTTAGCTTGAATGGACAGACTGATGAGCCAATGAGTTTCTTCCTCTGTCCAGGGACTGCTGCTTTCTACTTCTCCTGTCTGCTCCATTATGTTACAGCTCCGCACCTGGAATGTCGCTCTCTGGTGGCGCATTGGGTCTCGCGCCGTCGCGTAGAGTGACGTCACAGACAGTCAAAACCCATCGGTGTGTTTGGAGCTGTTCACACTGAGACGCATCTGTCCGAATGCCATTTGAAGCTACCTCCCGAAGGTGGTTTCAATCCATTTTGCAAAAACCGGATTTCATGTGATTTGTGACTGTTCAGACTACAAAAGCGCCCTCCGGTTTAAATCTGGATGGGCTGAAAATCGGATTTTGGCTGGCAGTGTGGACGCGGTTTGGGACAACTGGCAACTAGATCTAGATTGTCTGCAGGTGGGAGCGGTTTGTCTCTCATACTTTGTGCACATATTTTTTAAAATAAATCTCAACCATCGTTGTGACTATGACATATGCAAAAAGGATTGTGATAAACTGCCACTACTACCACTTGTCCATGGTGTCACCCAACCAAGACCACTGGGACTGTTTCCAGATGGATGGGTGTTCGTGGCTGTGTGTGAAAACTATTCAGGGGTCAAAAATGTATGTTTTTCTTTTTTTTTCTATTAATTATGGAAGGAAAACAATGAAAAGAGAAAAGTGTTTCGCTGCAGTCTCTTTCTATATCAGACAAAGATAAGCAGCAGCTGTACTCTGGGTTTAGGAATGAAGGTTATCATTGCATCTTGCAGCTATTTGCTTCGGATGATGTGAAGACTCCCAGTGAATTAGGCTTGGCCCTGTTCCTAGCACTGTCCCACCACAGGCACCACTCCTTGGTTTAAGCAATGGAGCAGGAGAGCTGTGTCCATAAAACTTGGACAGGTGTAAAGAGGGGGAAAAAACCCCAAACAGACTGTAACATGTTTTTCCACATGAATCACGCATGTGGAAGGACGGGCTCGTCACGTCAGTCATGTTTAGTCTGGCTTCTGTGACCCTCACATCCGACGCTAGTGAACAAGGCCTCGTGTGAGCAAACAGGATGAGCCACCAGGATTAGAAGGTGACGTGTCCAGTCGCCGTGAGACAAAACTTCACATTTCCGAGCGGTGTACTGGAAAGCGGTCCCGCAGGAGCACGTTTTCCTTTTGTTGTAACCCAACCGGATATGAAAGTGCACTTCAAGTGTAAACAGAATTCTGCAGTGCAAGCACAAAGTGGACAAATATTTTTCTTTGAACTTCTTCCAAGACTCAACAACTTGGAAGCAAATTCATGAGACGCCTAAAGCCAGCGAGTTGGAGCAGCGATATTCAGAGACATTA
>CM020510.1:19880272-19970272 GCA_009823395.1 Thamnaconus septentrionalis | reverse complement strand
CAAAGTGACACTAAACATCTGTCATACCTCTGGAGGCACTGGGAAAGATGTCTGCTTGTGTTTTAAACTTACTTGGTGTGCTGTTATGTATGTCCGTGTTTTTTTCTTTTGCACTTATAGTAGAATGAAGAGGGTCAATGTGCAATAAAACAGACAAGGTTGGATGGAGTTTTGTCATGGTGTGTGTGTGTGTGTGTGTGTGTGTGTGCGTGCGCTTGGCTCTGTTCGCTGCCCACCTGGATGTCGCAGTAGTTGCGCTTGGACACAAAGGACACGTTGATGGGGAAGAAGTCGTTGGGCTGGCCGGGGATGCTGAACTCCATGCTGCCGCTCTTGTTGTTGGCATCGATGACGGGTAGGCACCACTCCAGGACGTTCCGCCTGCTGTCGTGTTTGTACTCGCCGTCCAGGTCGCCGATGACCGCGCCCCACCCCGGACCTGGCAGGAGCAAGCGGCACGCGAGAAAAATCTTCAATCGTGGGTCGACATTGTTTCTAAGGAAGCCCGGTGTGGACAATCCAGCCGCCCTGACGGCGCGGCTCCGAATTAGGGTGACTGCTCGCGTCTTGGAATGAACCAACAAAGAAGAAGGTGGACAGGGAATACAGGTTTGGGGTGCGCAGGCCACCGTAGCTCGCTGGCGAACTCAGGAGGGGGAGGGAGAAAGAAAGACGCTGCAATCTAAAATGAAACCACTTGATGTCGCTGTGACTTCTTCAAAATCCCCCAATATTACGCACTTAATCTTTAAATTAGGTGGTATTTAATGTTGAATTAAACAAACACACATATACAGTATGTGCTTCCATTTTATTCCTTTAAAACAGCAAACATGCGGTTACACAAGTGCCCTAAATTATGACAACTTTTTCTTGAGCACAGACTTCATGCGTTCTTCTTAATTTGGTCAGCATTAGCTTGCATAATGGTTTTTTCCTGGCAGATGCATTCAGAGTTGATAAGTGGGCTTGTCACTTACGGTACGGGGATGCTGATGACCACGTCGTTGAGCTCCAGACTCTCCTCTTGCAGCTCGTACTCGATGTTGACGTCACAGCCGGTGCTGCTCTCTGACGGCCAGCAGTTTACTGTGCGGAGGGGGGGGGAGAGGCCACGGTCACACTTTGCAATCCTCCTCTAAGACTGTGCTATCAGTCATTTACAGGTCTGCAATGCTCTGCTTTCAGCAAAGTGTCGACAGGTCTGTGCGATGCAAACTACGTCCACGACAGAAGCTTTTAATGTCTCACCGTCCAATGGGAAACACTTTCACCGGTCATGTGACAAATGAGAGCAGCACCATGGTCTCGCACCGGTGGACACTTACTGGTTAGAGGTATGAGGGACTCGTCTGTGGTCTGTAGTCTCCACTTGAGGACGCCAACATCATTGTTGAGGGGGAAGGACTTCTCGGGGTTCTTCAGGCCGATCACCGACTCGGCCGTGAACAACTTCTTGTCCACGTTAGGATGTGTCTGACAAGAAAAATAATCATAAATGTAAACTGCAGTTGATTATGAGAATGTGACGCACTGTAAAGACGATGATGCTTATAAAAAATCCCTCTATATATGTGAAGTAAATGAATGAAAGATCAAAACCAACAGTATTTAAAATATATGCAGCTTCTCTGACCAGACAAGTAAATAATGAAAGAGACCAACCTTCATCTTTCAGTCACCATAAACAGACATGTTCCAAATGATGATAAAGACAACACAGCAAACACAGTCACAAAACTGACTGTGTGTGATGTCAAAGTAAACTAAAATTAAAAGAATTATTATTTATTTAATATTTATTTTATTATTACTTTTTTCTTTTTCTATGATTTTTTTTAATTAAAGATATGTCAGAGAAAACGTCAGCCCTTTTCCCCATTTAAGAAAGCGGACCTAAATAAGTGCATTTTTCCCAGTTACCAAATTCGCCTTTTTGTCTAATACAAGGACCGACAGTGCCCTCTACTGGTATCATGGTAAAAAAAATCCCATTTCAGGTTTTATTTACAACAATTAGCCAGGCACAGTTCTTGTTTGTTATCTAATAACCATGCAGACCAGTTTCTGTGTCATGAGGTAAATCTGTTGAACTGGACCGACAATGTTTAACAGAGAGAGGAGTCTGATGTCTGGTGTGTACCTGCAGCTGTAACCCTTTGTTGTCGTTGTTGTTGATGATGAGGCGGATGCGTCCGTTCTTGTCGTCCGTGACCCGCAGCGTCACCATGCCCAGCACCTCCATGTTCTGGAGGCCTCCGTCACGGCCGGAGGTCAGCGAGATCTTCTCCTCCACACGCAGGTGCACGCTGGAGAGGAAACACACACACAAGTCATCAATACCAGCACTACTACTCATGGCCTGGTATTTTGCATGTGTTGCAGAGAACGGACAGGGCGCACAAGCACAAACCTACCAAACAAAACGATAACTGATAAAAATAGAGAAGCAGGTCGCCTCCCAATGAACTGGCGCCAAGATAAATATTCAGCGTTTAATTTAAGCTCTACCGCACAACTCAAATATTTGCCCGCGGCATCACGTCACACCCTCCCTGCCATTATGACGGACAGCAGTAACATTACGACGGGTCATTTTTAGTATCCGCGTGCTTCTAAAACTAAACCTACAAGAAGGGAGGTATGCTGACAGATTGCTGCAAACTATGACAAGCAGAATTCAAGCATACAGAACGAAAGCGTTCGACTACACTACACTTCACTCTATGTGCTTCGCACATAAAGCTACCACTATTTTTTTTTTGCTGAAAAACAAAGGAATGGAAGTAAACCATGAAAAAATATGTATACAAGTTACCTCTCTACGTTGACAGGGGGCGGCAGAGCTTTGGAAGCGTCGGAGCCCCTCTTCCCAGAGGTCGGCATGATGGTTTCGCCTTCAGACTTGAGCTTGTCGACAAAGTTGTCCACCTCTTTCCCTTTGGCGCCCAGTTTAAGTGCTTTGCTTGGTCCACTGGGTCTGGAGAGAGAGAGAGAGAGAGAGAGAGAAAAAGGAAAAGGTCAGAGAGAAAGTTTCAGCCGCTTTAACGTCAGCCTGGTGGTGGCGAAGGTGAGAGAGAGCCGCCGGGTTCCCCGGGGTCGCACCTGGCTGGCGCGGCGCTGATCTTGGGCTTCTCAGGCTCGACGATGGTGTCTGTGATGATGGACCCTGAGGAGATGCTGGTCATGCCGGCGCTGCCGAAGCCGCCGAACGCGGGGACCTTCTTCCCGGAGCGCTCGGCGTCTCTCCTCGCCTGCTGCAGCTCCTTCGCCTTCCTCCTCATCTCCGCCTTGGCCTCTCGTTCCTGAGTCTGCGTGTCAATCAACACAACGGTCAATAAGGCTGATGGGAGGCAACGTGCTGCACCAGCTGACATTTACGAGGAGGATCCTCCCCTCCCCGTCCATTCTACAGCTGTTGTTCTCTGGAGCACTGGTGTGAAAATATCTACAACAAATCGGCAGTGAATGCAGCATTTCAGACTTCAAACGCAATTACTGCTGCACTTCTGTTGAATTTTTTTTTTTTTTTTTTTTTTAACTAAGCATCTTGGGTTGCATTTTTACATTTGGAAGGCGCTATACAAATAAAGTTTGATTTGATTTAATGTGAGGCAACACTTACTTTCGTAATCACACAGCTGCCTTCTAATGTTCAGTGGTACAAACTACTGAAGTATTAATTATTTAATTCAGAAACAAAACACTGGTGTGGCTGATATAAGATTATATCGATGACAAATATTTAGTTTCAATAAATCTGATCATTCCAATTAGTTTATTGTTTTTAACCGCACTCATATTATATTGTAGATATACGATATCATGATAACTAATGTCATTCATGGTATGTAATTCTGTGGGAAACCCTGGGACGGGTTGATTCCTGACCCAGTTACACATGTGCTTCCTTCAAAAAGAGCTCAACCAGCTCAGCGCTGTGATCTCACCTCTCTGACAGCACGGAAAACCTTCTCCTCGTGGGAGTCCATCTCTGTGAAGGTGCGGATCTGAGCCAGGTTGACGTTCTCCCTGTAGCCCAGCGCTACGATTTCATCAAAGGCAAAGATCAGGTCGAAGCAGTGCTCAGAAATCTCGCTCTCCTCCAGCACGCGGCAGTATTCTGGGATCTGGGAAGGTAGTCACAAAATTAAATGGATATTACAGAATATATCATCCAGAGTAAAAAAACGACTGAAATTATTTTGTTGTTTTTTCTTTTTTGATGAGCAACTTTATGGCCTTGGTTTGCTTATCAAGTTTTGGCGCTTAATTTGGAGTTAATTTACAAAGATATTCCATTAAAAAGGCGATGTTCAGACATTATATATCATCATTTGTCTTAAAATATTTGTTAATCAGAAAATCTGTGGCTCAGGTTTTAGAATGGACAGCCAGGGATCATGGTTTCATCAGTTCACGGTCTTGGCTGATCCTTGAAGAGTACATGCCAAAATTGAATTTTAATTTACCGGTTGCAATGTAAAGAACTTTTAATAGTCCAAAGGATCAAACTGTGAGTAACTATCATACAATCACAGTTACATCTGCAATAGCATGTCTAATGTAGAGGTTAAGTGCAGATCTAGTCGTTTATAGCTAGTGAATAGCTGTGTAAAAGCCAGTGTTTGTACAAGTATGACATTGACATATCTGTTGTATGGATTTAAATCAAACAACTGCCAAAGTCCAAACTACTCATTAAAATGATTAGGCTTCTCTTTCACAACAGTTTGCCAACTTCCCAAAAAAACAGTTTCCTACTCATAAAATTGAAGTTCACTTTCAGTTCACATGAAAGTCAGCATTGCCTTTGACAAAAAACTTGTTTTATTCTGCTAATATTTTTTTTTCTCCGTGCAAAATGGCAGTGCAATGCCCTGCTCCAGCAATACTTAAACCTATATGTAAAATAAGCAGTATTTTGACAACTCAAACTAGATTTATAAAACTGTAACCATACTGTAATATTCTGTGTGGGGTTTGTATTGGTGCAAGAACAAGTATTATTGCTTTATTTATTCTTATTTATTTGACCAAAATGCTTCTTCTTTTTTTTAATGAATTAATTTAAAGTCACACAACAACATATGTAAATATAAGTTTGTTAACTTATTTTGGGTGTTTAATTTGTCACCTGGCGAAAACGGAACAGCTGAAACAAATTAAATCAATCACAATCCCATTTCTGCAGGAGCAAATATACGACACTGTGAATAGGATGCAATAGGTTTTTGTCTATACTGCTGTACACACCCTTTACTGAGCTCATGCACGTGCTGTACTGTCGTAGGCATTTTTTCCTCTTGTTTGTGTTGCAGAATGTTAATAGTGAAAGTGTCACTTTCTTCAGTTTGTCTACATTTGACCTTTAGTGTTTATTCTTCCAGTCTTTGTTTCTGGGAAAAGATGATCCATCCAATTGTGTCCTCGCTCACTAAAAATACAACTGCAACACAAGTTCTAAATGTGTGACTGTGGTGAGATTTTGCAGGTTAAAAAAAAAAAAAAGGGGGAAAAGGAATGTATGGTCATACTAAACATAGTGCAATCTTGCAAAAATATAAGATATGAGACATGGACATCATATCTGTCTTTAACCCAAACATGGGCATTTGTATTAGGAATGCACAACTTGAGGAAAACATTTTGTCAAGGTGTGCAATAAACTGAGAAAACACTTGAACTTAAATACAGCGTTAATGCTAATGCTAATGTAACAGTGTAACTTATATCCTGATTAGTGAACCAATCCAGTTGTCTCTGCAACATGTATATTGACCATGCAACAGCAAAGATGGGATATAATGTGCAGCTCTAATATCAGATTGATTCGCTCCGTGTCTAACGACAAAAGCCAGTCGGTGGATTCCACGTGCGGAACCAGAGAGTCCTCTGCTGGTGGGTTTCCTTACCACGCGGGAGAACAGTCTGAGTGTCTCCAGGTCCTCCAGGATGTTGCTGTTCTTGGTGGTGATGAGGACCATGTAGAGTTTCTCCAGCGGCTGGTACACGTAGCGGACGCTGTCTGTTTCCACGAAGGTGTGCTGCTTGCCAGTGTTCATCAGTTTGGGGAACGCAGCCAGGAGACCCTCGATACGCGTCCGGGTCATTTCCACAAACTGCCGTGATACGATGGCCTTACCGGCCTTGGTGCACACCGCCGCAGCCAACAGCACCTGCGAGAAGGAAATTACACACCTGAGTGTCCGCCTACCTACAACATTTTCATACCACTTGAATAGTTTGTTTGCACATCTAAGTCGTTGCTGAATCACTTGTTATTAGAATAATAACCAGTGAGGGCACGATTCTCACCGGAAAATTGCATCCATAAGTTTTAATACATAATTCATAGTAACATAATAACGACATGAATCTAGGACGTCATTTAAAATAGTGTCCCTCTGTTGAGATGTGGCTTGGTGAAGCACAATAACGGACCGTGAAAAAAATAAATACAAATAAAATAATAATCAGCAGTCGTGGATAAGCAACAATACTATCAACAAAGTTAGATTGAATACTAAGCGTAACATTTTAGACAATAAAATTAAATGCAACGCGACTTAATATTATAAAAGAAACGATGTTATGTCGAATTAATGAAACAAGGAACTAAGTTGCATTCATTCCACGTTGACAATGGCTGAAGTCCGGAATGAAAAACACCAAGTACTGACGATTTTAATCAAGTAAATATATCCAATCGTGTGCACAAGGAACGACAAGCACATATTAATACTTAATAGTAGCAACTACATGAATACATGAGATAGGTTGACAGATAAGTATTCCAAGTTATTTCGCCGAGGACGTTATGACAGCAGGAAACCTTAGTAAGGATCTGGCTATTGACAGCAGCTAACCCGAGCGCTAGCCCCGAACATTAGTTAACGTCAGCAGTGCCTGCACAAGCAGAGGCGCCAATTTACCTCATTTATTTGCAAATGTAACGAAATAGCAATTGGTGTATTTCACGTTAGCATTCCCAAGACATATTATCACCACAAATCAAGTTAAAGGCGCCGTTGGTTTTCATTTTATTTCGCTGAAGCCAAGCTTTACCTTTGCTAACTGAAACCTAGCTTTAGCTAAGTTGCCGTGCTAGCCAGTGTTGTAATTGCTGGGCCTGGTAAAAGCGAAAGAAATGTCTATATTTACAGGTGTCACTTACCATTTTGGTCTCTCTCTATGGTACGACGATCGTTCGTCCCTCGCGTTTGTTGCTCAGGAGATTTGTGGTCACTCTAGTGTAGTAATGTGCGAGAATACAGCTGAGATCAACTTGTGTGATTATTGCCTAGCTAGCGTCAATATGGCAGCTGTACAGAGCCACGTCTCCACCGGAAGCACCGCACCGGATCGGCCCACAGGAGAAACCAGTGACGTGGGCCCTGAAAGGTTGGCGTGGTTTCTTCTTTCTTTCTTTTTTTATGTTTGTTTTGTTTTTGTCTTTTTTTTATAATTTTATATCGGAATTTCCGTACTTTCTCCGGAATGAGTTGTCTTCTATAACACATACAACGGATGTGGTGTTGGAGAATAGGCAAAATAATTAAATACTAAATAATATTCCAACCCTGTTTAAAAATGAAAAAGAGCTGCTTAAACAGGACTTTACCGTAGAATGTGAACTCTCCAAAAAATTCTCAGAGTTACATTTGTGTTTTATTTCGTGGAATGTTTTTGTAACAGTGACGGCGAGACCCCCCCAGGAGGGTTTTGGGATAACCACGCCCCGAACTCACCTGAACTCAATTGATTGGCCACCTTTGGTGGTCGAAGGATCATCCTATTGATTATCCGTGTTATCTGCGATAAAGGAAACAGTTCCCTTTAAACAATATGTAGTGTGTGGATAATATAAAGCACAGCTCAAGACAAGGATTCAAGGATTCAAGGAACTTTATTTGTCAAACCATTTTTCAACACTACGAAATTAGGACTCAGGTCCCGGATTAGCCTAGATAAATTCTAAGAAAAAATACAAAACTAAGTACAGAATGTTAAAAAGAAATACACAGATATACAATATGAACAGTAATATAAAATATAAAGAGTGTGTATGAAGTACTAGTTCAAAAATTGCACTTAGTGGATAAAGTGTTTGTGTGCAGAGTGTGCAGATGCACCTATTTACTTTGAATGTAAAAAGAAAAGTCAGTACAGCTTTAAAAATATTTTACATACAGATTTTAATTTTACATTAGTATGTATTTTGGTATACATTACATGTCTGCAAATATAATATATTTGATTATGTTTTCGTGGGTAAACAGATCACTGCGACAGCTCAGCTCAGAAACAGGAAGAACTTGGAAGTGTAAGTATGTTGGACTTGTTTTACCAGATCTGTGAGCTTACATTTTTTTACTGACTTAATCACATTATATTTTTATTACCATGAATGATTTGGCTGTGCTGCAGAATATTTAACTGCAGCTACAAATAACGGCATGTAACATAACGATCATCACTGCCTTTCTACAAGCCAGCCCTTCAACAGTAAGATATTCTGCGTCAACTGTTTTTCCCATCTCGTCTTACTTTTGAAAGACCCAGAGTCTGTGTATGGCTGTGTATGGTGTTTGTATTTTTAAATTAAAATTCATGTCTAACAGTAGGCATTTATTTCTATTTCAAGTATATAGTGTTGTCATAACCACACTTGAACACTAGATGTCAATATATATATCATCTTTTCTAGTCGAGAAGGAAGGATGCCGGTTGTTCCTTTTAAAGACTTAACTCATCAACCATGCTGTGCAACAGTCTTTAATAACTAACACAATTAGAACAAACCAATCTCTCAAAATGTATTTGCACAGCCCATGTTTACAAATTCAGTTTGCCGCTAAGGGCTCAACATTCTCCACAGATACAACACTCTCTTAGACCTTTGAACTGGGTGAAGACAAACAAATAAATATAAAAAATCAAGGAAAAAAGGAGGGGAAAGAAACATCATAGAGAACTGCAGGTGATGAATCCTCCTCTTTAGGATGGGTAGACATGCAGTGTGTGTCACAGATATAGATCGCAACAGCATGACAATCATCAGCAGTGCATAGAATAATGAATATAGCTAATGCTGCTGGGCTCCATGAGTCCAAACCCATGTATATGTCCAAATGTCCGGAAGCATTTGAGCTATGAGTTGAGGAGCAGGCTGTTAAAGAGCCAATCCAGAGACATAGAGAATCAGATGCTGAAGCTATGATTCTCTACTGGATAGAGGGTGGTACTGTTTTCTGAGTGCGGTCCAATACCCAGATGATGACATGTTTTTAACTCAGCTAGATGGCTGGCAGCACATCATCACACCCACGTCCTCTGGATGCTTCGAAAAACAAAAATACAGAGCCTGTTGGTAGAAGTAACCCCTGGTGTGCAGTTAGTGCTGTCCAAGTACAAGATGAGGTGGAGATAGAGAAATGAAGGAGCGGAGCCCCGTGCTTCATGTAAAGTCGTCCAGCAGTCTAGGCCTATAAGCAGCATAACGAGAATTTAAACAGAATGTTGAAATGTCCAGAAAAAAAAAAATCACAACTCACCACTGTTTTCAATGAGTTTAAAGGCAACATGTAGTCACAGGTGTCACTTCCGTCAGTCTGCCCCTGGGCAGCTTTGGCTACACATGGAGCTTACCACCACCAGTGTGAATGTGGTGTGAATGAATAATGGGTTGAGTGACTAGAAAAGCGCTATACAAATCTAATCCATTATTAAAATTTGATCACAAAGAAAATAAATCTAATCCATTATTATTATTAGATGCAGAATCAGTCTTTCTGTTGAGAATTGACCAAAACTAGATATATTGCATTTTACAATTAAAACATTTTTTTCCCACTGTGCATGTGCACATTGTTAGGTCAGTCTGAGTGGTAGGTGTGCTTGTCAGTACACCTGATGTACCTATTTACGTCCGCAAAGTGAGCATGAACTGTGCCTCTTTAATTCATGATACCAATGAGTGACGTTTTGTTTGTTTGTTTGTTTTACTGTAGCACTACTTTTTTTTTTTACAAATATACTTGTCATACATTTGTATTAAAGGTTCATTAGATTTAAGCCCAGTTGCCATAATGATTTGGTACCTTTTCACACTGTATCTTGAAGGGGAAACTGGTAGACGCAGCAAGGAAATGACCTCTAACCGATGCAATGACATCACGGGTTTCCGCGTTCATTCATAGTGGGGCACAGGGAGGGCGGCGTGCTGGCTCTACAAACTGCCTTCTTTTAATGGCTTCCGTCTTAAGAAAAACGCACCGTTACGTCTGAGAGTACTGGTGGTCTTTACCGGATTACAAACATGTCGGAGGAAACTGACTCGCCGGTAAGTTTGACACAAATTCACCTGGTGGTTTAGCACCATTAAAATTGAAGCGATTCGGCTCACGCTGGCTAGCACTGTTTCCCCGTGACCGGTATTTGGAGCGTGGGCTGTGATTGGTCGATTCCAACGTCCGTCTTGGTACTCGACTTACCATTGGATAATGTCAACGGACGTGACAGCTCAGTCAACTGTAGGTTGAGCGTAGTAAGAAAATCAGCGAGCGCGTTTAAGGACTTAAAACGGCGTTATTTAACCGTATCCCCGCACACGTTGGTTAACATGCTACTACTACGCAGTAAAGATGGAAATCCCGCTAGTCAATCTTGACAGTGAAACAATTTGCCCCGAATTAAACACATGCAACAACGCGTAGCATTTGGCTCAATGTGACATTAAGATCATCGACCAGCGCGTGTTCGCGCTCACCAACGTGGTTTTAGGACAGCAATCTGCTATCTAAACTGCGATCTGGGTTATCGTTGTTAGACAAGCAACCATTAAACTCCCGAAATTTGCATGTAGACGTCAGCCCGCCGTGTTGACCGATCCAAGAGTGCCGAATGGTCGATTGCCATTCAAATACCTTCGCAGATGCAGTCCTGACGAGTGACTTGATAATGTGACATCTGACCGACTTACGTGAAAAGAGATGGACTTGGCTCGGGACATGTTTACTACTGTAATTTAACATGTATTTTTTTTTAGGAAGCCCCTTCTGTTGCACTTCTGTTATATATCTAGCTGTCTGGGGGTCAGTGTTAGAAAGTTGCTGACAGTTTTGGATATTGTTTTGAAATGACAACACCTAAAAAGCAAATACTGCTACAAACTATACTTTTGGGGATTTGTTTTTCAATAGTAACACATCTAAACTAAGAGTTTTACAAAATAGTCCAACATTTCTAGAATCAACACGGCCTGCACAACATACAAATGACAAACTGTTACTGCCAGTCAAAACAAACAAGCAATACTTATTACCAAGAAAAAACGTCCAAATTTAAATCATGTGTGTATGTGTGTGTTCAAACAAATGCTCAACAGTGCAAGCAGAGGCAACAATTACGTGACGCTCATTTGTCTTTTTGTCTGTTAATGTACTTGTGTAAATGTGTGTTTTGGGTGTCAGCTTGTCTTTGGCGCCCGGTCGTTTAGTCATTCCGAATTGTGGAAGTTCAGAAGAGGGAAAATCTGTCCTCATGCAACTGCGAGTATCAAGAAGAAAAGCTGCGCTGCCACACCTCTTGCACAAGGCTGCGCTCGGCCGCCCCTCCCTGCACTTTACAACGGACTCCGTGAATTGGCACACTTATCTTTTTGAACCAGATATATCTTGGGGTGGAGAATGTGAATGGAGGGTGGTGAGCGGTTTAAAAAGAAAAAAGGAAAAAAAAAAAAGGCCACTGTTGAGTGTCTAGAAGGCGATATGACCTCAGCACATCTCCTTTAGCAAGACACAGCAAGCAGTCGCAGCCTCGCAGCCGACACAATAGCCTCCACAGTGCAGACGCTCGGTGCAGAACCATGGAGGAGGGACCGTACAAGTACATGACGGTGAGGCGGCCGGACAAAAGAGGCCAGAAAAGTGCCCTGCTAAAGGATGGTGGTTGTGTGTGTGTCGGTGGGAATTTCTGTGACGGTAAAAAAAAAAAAAGGGTTTAAACTCCTCGGTCTGTTTTTCCGTGTGTGCCTGCAGGACGGGAATGGCAAGGTCTGCCGCGTCATCCGGATTGGGACTCGCAAGAGCCAGGTAGAGAAACGGCGTCGTCAGCCCACTACCTCAGAGTGTGTGGCTCGCACCGCGCCTCTGGTTGAAATGTGTTCTGAGAAGTTTAAAGAGAGAACTGCAGGATCCCCCTGAGTGACTTTCCACTGAGATAACAGTTGGCGTTTAACGATGGCGCCTTTTTTGAGTTGACTCGTCCTTATCAAAATGCCGCTCAGCAGCTCATTCACATGCTACTCAGTGGCACGATGGATGGATGGATGGCTGGATGGATGGATGTTTGAAGTTCTTATTGTGCCTTTTCCTCCCAGTTGGCTCGCATCCAGACCGACAGCGTTGGGGACAAGCTGAAAGACCTTTACCCCGACATCCAGTTGGAAATAGGTGAGGATTCTACCAAGTTTTCTCAGTGTGAGGAAGCTTTTAGTAAAATAGTGATGATAATAAGAAGAACGGCTTGGAATTGCTTATTTCTTTCAGAGTGTTTCAGTTTTTGGAAATTGCTTCACAAAATATCCTCAAGACCCCTGAGCCATTTCCTGCTGTGCAGTCACTTTGCCCAGTCTCTTCAGCACTAATTTTAATCAGCTCCTGTACCAGATGCCTCACTTGGTTCAAGCAACTAACCTACAACTGCTTGACCTTAAAAACACATGTCAGTCGAGACAAGTGAGACGAGAATGCTGTCAAATAAATCACACGTGTGTGATTTAAGTGTAACTAATCAGTACTTGGAGTTGTTTTCCGTTCCGGAGCTCATCACTCTTCATCAAAATGTCATCTTTGCATGTATTAGATTCAATAGGAGGTACTAAGTACTGTCTCACAGCTGATATTCCTGCCTGTTGCAAGCCACCCATTGGTGTAAAAAAAAAAAAGTTAATGGTCCTGTCATTGTTTTTCTCTCATTATTCATAAGTGTCTATTAATATTGACCCGTACTGAAATGAGAAGTTATTCCTGTTCTTCTTTTGCTCGCTCCGCTCTTGGAAACAGGGCCAGAAACCCAAAGAGTTTTGTAAATTAGCACTTTGTGATGTCACAGAGAGCACGATATCCTCAATCAGGTTGTTGTTAACACCCGTAGCCAGGTGTTTGACTGTCTGAGTGCTGTCTTGTCTGCGTCTCCGTTCAAATCTGTGGAGGCAACAGCAGGAAGCTCAAACTGCTGAGAGCTAGATTTGCTGTTTTCTGGAGATATTTTGGCGTTTTCAGGTAATTAATCATGCAACGCTGCTGCACTTAGGTCTGGGGTGAAAAACAAAGATTAAAAAAAACCTGAACCCTGAATTTAATGTGGAAAATACAAAAGCACTCCGCAAGGAGCGAGCACCTCGTGCACTTCGGAGGGAGGAGAAGCAAGCAGCCAAATGAGTTCCCCAAAGCCTGGCATTGAGCTCTGCTACGGCTGCCGTCAGGACCGGCCTGCGGCTGCAAATCACTTATTAGCCCCTTGTTGAATCTGCTGCTGCTGGTTCTCTCTGTTTCAGTTGCCATGTCAACAACGGGGGACAAAATCCTCGACACGGCTCTGTCCAAAGTGAGTCCACATTCGCCAGCTAGCACCTTCGCACTCGGTGTCGCATGTTTGAGGAACTCCCTGTGCTGCTTTTTTTTTTTCTAGATTGGAGAGAAGAGCCTGTTCACCAAAGAGCTGGAGAACGCTCTGGAGAGAAACGAGTGAGTGTGGCCTGGTCAGCTGTCAACTGCAGGCAGTAATCCGTCCTCGTCCTCGTCCTCAGGACCCACCCGAGCAGATGTCGCTTCTCTCTGTCACGCAGCCGCAGATATAATGGAGCTTCTGTCAGACTTTGTTTCCTGCTTGTCCTCCGCAGGGTCGACCTGGTGGTCCACTCGCTCAAAGACCTTCCCACCACTCTGCCTCCGGGGTTCACCATCGGGGCCGTGCTCAAGTACGTGGGTAGCTGTTTGCCATCTACTTGGTATTATGTCCAGAATGGGTTTTTGTGTGTTTCTCTTCATGTTTGAAACAAGCACAGTACTGGCAATAGAGATCCAGATATTTTACAATGCCGCTGCTCAATTTGCAAACATAAAAATGTTTAGCTGAAATTATTTTACCATGTTGTTTTTTTGAGCCATATTGCAATAAAGTGAGGTGCAGAATATCTGCAAAGCTTTTCAGTATCACAGCGTGGCAAAATCCAGCACCGCCTCAAAGGAAACTGATCAATAATCTCCAGCATATTCTTTTTTTTTCTTCTTTTTTTTAATTATTATTCACAATTTCAAGGTTTCCTGCCCAGAAAGTGTTTCGTCAGCCACGGCAGTAGAAATCCACTGTGTCCACATGCAGGCGAAGCACTTTATATAAGTTATTGCTTCGGGCCCATCAATAATACAGCGTTAATGAATGTTTTTATTTTTAGAAATCTCCTTCGTTCCGCCGTGGCGTTCACATATCAGTCACCCTAAGAAGTTGAGTTGGCCAAACTTTCTCATCAAGGGGCCGCTGTAACCAACGCGGCCGCGGCACAGCAGTCACGCTATGATGTGCAAACCGCGTCGCTATCGGCGCGCTCCGTCCATTTCAGGCGGCTAAAAATATGCAAGTGGGTCAGAGGAAATGCAAAAAAAATCCTTCCCACGTCTTCCCGCGGGCAGACGACAGTCGCTGGTCAGCGGAGGAGAGGAAAGTGACTGGAGGACGTCGCCACCACTGTGACTCGGACCTCACTGCTGTGTTCTGTTCAGATGCTGTCATTGTAGATTTACATGCTAGGTTGCTGAATATTATCGTGCTTAGAAAATGTATATATCATCAAACTGCCGGTTGTCCCACATTTACTTCCTTTCTGGCAGCTTGACAGCTTTGTTGGTGCGACCGACGCAGCCATTGTGTAGTTTAGTGCGTTAATCAAGTCCTTTGAATCAGCACTCACTGAATCCGTCTAAAAAGCTGCTGAATGACAGCAATTACAACATGCAGTCAACTACGTTTGTGTCCCTTGAATGTTGTGATCCTCTCACTGTTCTTGTCAGAAAAACCTATAAAAGCCTTTCAACCTCTCGGCTGACTTTCAGACGAGAGTCTCCGTACGACGCCGTGGTCCTGCACCCCAAAAATGCCGGCAAAACTCTGGAGACTCTGGCTGACAAAAGGTACAGGCGAGACGGCTCACATCGTTAGCGGTTGCTTTCCTCGCTGGTGGTGAAACTTGTTCCGTTAAAACCTGTTGTGTCGCCGCCGCCGCCGCCGCCTCGCAGTGTGATCGGCACCAGCTCGCTGCGCCGGGCCGCCCAGCTGAAGAAGAGGTTCCCCCACCTGGAGTTCAAAGACATCGTATCCTTGAAAAGACGCGCTAGACGTTGTCAACAGCCAAAAACACCTTCTCGTTTAATGGTTCTTCTTGATTTTCGTGACTATTTACACTGCAGGTTCTCACTGAAGGCATCAAAGCTATGAATGAACACGTAATAATAATAATAATAATAAACTTTTATTTGTACAGCGCTAAATCACAACCAATGGCGTCTCAAAGCGCTTTATACAATCAGAGAGAACCAACTGGGCCCCCGGAGCAAGCAAAATGCGACAGTGGCTGGGAAAAACTCCCCTGTGGGAAGAAACCTAGGGCAGAACCAGACTCCAGAGGGCCATCATCTGCCTATGAGTAGTTGGGGTGAAATACAAAAATAGAGGAGAGACAGAGAAAGAGAGAAAGTAGTAGAGTGAGCCAGGGTGGCAGACAGGACAGAGTGAAAAACAGATACACCAACCAGGCATTCACAAAACGGATATAAACACAAAGAATAGGAAATAATTCAAGGCTGCTGTCCGTGTGGGCTGTAAGTGTCCATGCTTTGGAAGGCAAGAGCCTATCCCGATGGACAATCTGCCAATAGGACAAGTCCAGGTCCTAGGCGTGGTGGTGGGACAAGCGATGACACCAAGACCCCCAGGACAGCACAATCCAGCTCCTGGCGCAGTGGTCATCACCTGCCGGGGACACAGAGACTGCGGCAGTATCATGCATATCGAGCATACTGTACAAAGCATAATGAGAGCTAGTTTGGACAGAGTAGATAGAGTCAAAAGAGTCAAAGATTGATTGAGTGAGGAGAGTGATAGACGCTCCGCCTGCACAGAGCAACGATCCCTGTAGCGGGGAGCGAAGATCTCCCTCCACGGCGTAAGCCTATAGCAGCTTAACTGACAGTGGATGGAATCTAACTATAAGCTTTAAGAAAAGGAAAGTCTTAAGTCTACTCCTAAATAAACTAACTGTGTCTGCCCCCTCACCGAGGCTGGAAGATGATTCCAAAATAAAGGTGCCAGGAAACTGAAACACCTACCTCCTAACCTAACTCTAGAAATTTTGGGATAACTAAAAGACCTGAATCCTCAGAGCGAAGGGCTCTTGGAGGATGATAAAGTTCAATTAGTTCCCTAATATAAGAAGGAGCCTGAGAATGAAGAGCTTTGTAAGTTAAAACTAGAATCTTAAATTCAATTCTAAATTTGACAGGCAGCCAATGCAAGGAAGCTAAGATTGGAGTAATATGCTGCCTCCTTCTAGTTCCGGTTAACAATCGTGCCATAGAGTTTTGGATTAACTGTAATGTCCTAAGGGATGAATTTGGGCATCCTGCTAGTACCGAGTTACAGTAATCTAGCCTAGATGTAACAAAAGCATGGATTATTTTTTCAGCGTCTTTGAAGGACAAAAAACCTCGAATTTTGGCAATGTTTCTTAAGTGGAAAAAAGCTGACCTACCCACATTCTGAATATGAGAATTAAAGGTCAGGTCCTGATCAAAAGTGACTCCAAGATTCCTCACAGTAGAACTGGGTGTAGTACCAAATAGACCACCCTGTCCATCAAAGGCTCTGTCCCTACTCTCTCGCGAACCAAATACAATGACCTCAGTTTTATCGGTATTAAGCAACAAGAAATTCTGTGTCATCCAAGTTCTAACATCACGAAGACAAGATTCCAATTTGGCCAACTGATGAGCCTCATTTGCCTTAAAAGACAAGTACAGCTGTGTGTCATCTGCATATGAATGGAAACTGATGTTATGCTTTCTGATGATGTCACCAAGAGGTGACATGTAGATGTTGAAGAGGAGTGGTCCAAGTACAGATCCTTGCGGGACACCATGACTAACCCTCCTACGTTCCGATGAATGATTATGAACATGAACAAACTGAAAGCGTATGGAATTATGTAGGAAACACAAAAAGTGTGAAATTACTCAAAATATGTTTTATATTTTAGATTAGTTATGTTAAGTTGGCCCTTTTGCCTTCACTGTGCGGTCCATCTCATCCCCAACCCATCTCAACTGGGTGTAGGTCAGGTGACTGTGGAGGCCAGGTCCTCTGGGGCAGCACTCCGTCACTCTCCTTCTGGGTCAAATAGCCCTTACACAACCTGGAGGTGTGTGTTGGGGTCATTGTCCTGTTGAAATATAAATGATGGTCCACCTAAATGCAAGGCAACAACTGTCAAAGCCATCCCATAATGCGTTCAGCACATCCTGACTGATGTTGGTGCACTACTAATGTTCTTAGAGCTTTCCAGTAGATTATTTCATGAAGCTGCTTATATTGGAGTCCAATGCAGAAATGAGTCAGTGACCCCAAACTTTAGAACGGTAGTGTATTTATTTTGCACGATGTATCGTCCCGAGGGGGGATTTTCCTGAGCTGCCGCCTCCAGCGTGGCAACCTGAACACGCGACTGAAGAAGCTGGACGAGAAGGACGACTTCGCCGCCATCATCCTGGCCGCCGCGGGCCTCAAACGGATGGGCTGGGAGGAGCGGATCAGCCAGGTAGTGTTCAGCGTCATCCCGGTCCGACCTTGACTGCTGCAGGGTGATGCAGCTAATAAATTATTGACAGTAATAACACTGTAATAACACTGTAATAACTCTCTCCGCCCATAGATCCTGGAGCCTGCAGACTGCATGTATGCTGTCGGCCAGGTGAGGACCCCGTCATGGAGAATTATTACTCAAGATGATGATTATGACAATGACGATGATGATGTTGATGATATGTGTTTTCAGGGGGCTCTGGCAGTAGAGGTTCGTGCCAGAGACGCCGACATCCTGGAGATGGTGTCCGTGCTGCACGACCCCGAAACCGTGCTGCGCTGCATAGCCGAGCGAGCCTTCCTCAGGCACTTGGTACAACTCACACCCACATGATTTAATGAATGATCAACACTGATTCACCGCACTGCTCACTGAAATCCTCATTCACTCGCTCCACTGCACTTGTAATTTGTAGGAGGGCGGCTGCAGCGTCCCGGTGGCCGTGCACACTGAGGTGAAGGACTCCCAGGTAAAGAGTTAGCTTAGCCTGTAGCTCTACTTCGCATTAGGTCAATGGCTAATGTGCGCCTGCTAGTTATCTTGACTTTTTATTCTACTGCTGATGTTTCCTTATTGTATTGGTGAAAAAAACACTGTTTTGTTGTACATAACCACAATATGAATAATATACTGCATGTTCTCATTGGTGGTGAGGAAAAATACATATTCTTATGTAGAAGAATATTCTGGTAAAAGTTCTGAAATGTGCTTTAGTAAAAAGCAAAGTGTTTTTTTTTTCTGCAATTTTTTCTCTCACGACATCATGAGTATTTTGTATAAAAAAATGATGCTTTTTGCTTTCAAACATGGAGAATAAATAGTTAAAAAGTGAACTGTGTTTGCAGCTCTACCTGACGGGGGCGGTGTACAGCCTGGACGGCTCAGACAGCCTGAAGGAAACCATGCAGACCAGCGTCGCTGCTGAAGACAAGGTGACGACTCACTCAACTGGTGAATTGGAAATGAAGGAATTGAATTATTATTATTATTATTCTTATATATGACGTTCCCTCTGGTGGCGTTTGTGGAGCAGAGCCAGGAGGCCGTGGACGAGCAGGTCCAGCGGGTGGGCGTCACGGCCAGCAAAGTGCCGGGCGAAGCCCAGGACAGGGCCGAGCGGCTGGGCGTGGACCTGGCCAAACTGCTGCTCAGCAAGGGAGCCAAGGAGATCCTGACGGTGGCCCGGCAGCTCAACGACGCCAGATAATCCCGCCGAGGGGGGCACCGGCTGGCCAGGACGCACCGTCGGCCTTTTGTAAAAGAAGATAAAAGAACCAACAACTTGAAATCCTCTTGTTATGTCGCACTATTTAAAACTACAGAGATAGAAGAAGTTACTGAGGAGTGCATAGCGGTCTGAGGCACTCGTGGCCTCGGTTCTTACACACGGTACCTCAGTGAAACATCTGGAGATATGTAGAAGCAGCCTTACTACTTACTTGAAGAGACAGCCAAGAAAAACACAAAACAAAGAAAAAACCTACCACACTAAACATCCTTAAAATATTGCCATATTTGACTGCTCCTGATTCTCTCAGAGTGTAACATGTATAAAATGAAATGCCATCATAAACCAGTACACGTGCCTCATCTATGTCCATATTTTGAAACTGAGGACTGTGATCTTTCAGGCGTTTCAATTCACCCTTTGCTCATGGAAGGAGGAAGCAGTGTTTTCAAGCGGTCACTTCAAAAAAAAAAAAAAAAGTTTTCTGTGTATCTGTCAGTCAGTTTACAGAAGAATAACTGACAAAATGTATTTAAAATACCCAACGTCTGTTAATTTGTCCCCTTATTAGATGCTGTTTTGCTTTTGGTTTGCTTGGTTTTTGATGATGAAAACTTCTCTTCCTCCTTATATATTGAAATTTGACGGACAAAACCCCCCCAGTAAAACTCCATCGTAAAGACTGTCCGTAGTTTCTGGCAGTTACACAAAATATTAAATATGTTTATGGAACCACTGGCTGTAAGACTCTATGCACCATGACTAGACTGAGGTCCAGTTCACTGTGAACGATCAGCTCTTTTAATCCAGGTATTTTAATATCTGTTTCAAAGTGTACAGTTTTCATAGCAAATTCATGCTGCAGTGATGTTGGCGAGATAGTTAAACAGGTTGCACTGTCAGAATCGCAGGTCAGTGTTTTCTAGCTGTAATCCAACACTCAGAACTCGCTGCGTGGTTGTATATTTTCATTCATTTTGAAGCAGTTTACACCTGTGTACAGTATACAGATATAGAAGTCATTTGTATGTAATAAGAATCATTCATAAACTTGTTAACGTTCAAATTGAAATGCATATTTCTGCCTTACATACAGTCGTGCCTGTTTTACTTGGGTCCATTTTCCATTCTGCAGTGAAACTGCATTGTTGATATGACATTATAGTTTCTTTTATTATTTTTTTTTCTGTACACTGAATTGTTATGCCCTGCCTGGGTTTCTTGCGCCATATTTGATTATCAGCTTTAATTTCTAAGTTAATTAAATCATTCTTGTTGTTAGGTATTTGATCTCTGTGCTCGTTGTGGACTGTTGATTTCATCGCTAAAGTGCTGTCGAGTGTGTTCAGTTCAAATGCTAATGTAAAGGAGAAAAAATAGAATTAAAGGATTGTACCTGTTAAAATTTTTTTCTCATTCATTTTTGAAAGTCCCAGCTGGGCACATTCACTGGCCTCCTTCTGCAGGAAAAGTTCATTGGGTTGCTGCCACGGGATAAGCTATTTATGCTAATTAGCTATTTGTGTTAACCAGGTGCATCTAATCAAGTGGCCCCTGTATTGGGTATTTTTTTTCCATCCCATTTAAATGAAAAAATAATAAATAACCACATAAATTTTAAGTTTTTAAATGGCCAATTTTACTGTGCAAATGTGGTATTTTGCTCATAAACATCATCTCATTGAACCTCTTATTCTGTGGTTGACTGTTGTGTAGTTGTGTAGAAGTGCACCCATCCAAACATGAAACACACTCAAGCTTGCATGTGAAATAAATATATTAATTTGTTTTTATTAAAAAGCCATGTGTTGCCCTGAACTGAGCCGGCCTGCAACGACCGTCGCTGCTGATTTCCGTCAAATCTCTTGAAGTGTATTTCAACCCAACGCTGCCTTTTTTTGCTCACATGTTTTGAAGATGAATAGCAGGGGAAATTATAACTGTCTCTTCAAGCAATGTATGCGTCAGAGTCTGGGGACCATCAACTGGGCAGCGGAGTCTGTCTGAAGATATCACTTTAATCCCGAGACGTATTCACAACACAGTCACTCAATCAAACGAACACTTTTCAAGCCGCACGCACGTCTTCAATGCAGTCGACACCTGAGATACAGAGCACAAATTCTTGCATGCTGTTGAATGTTATGATGCTCATTTTCCAACATGTTTTTTTTTTTTTTTGCTTTTTAACATCTGAAAGAAAAGTATAAATAAATAAAAATAAATCAAAAAGGACATCTGTTGTTGTTGTTGTTGTTGTTTTCTTTTTTAAATATGAGTCTTTGCAGCTACTCGGAACCCTGGAATAACTCTGAGCAAACACATAAATGCTGGACCCGAATCGAGAAGCTACTGTATGATTGTCAATAGTGCAGGTTGTGCTGTTGGGAGCTGCGGTTAATCCATAATAATACACTGAGTGGCAACAGACACTGCTGGACGGGATGTGCTACATGTGGAGCCGTAGAGAGGAGGCGGCAGCAGCGGCAGGGTCCAACCGTGAGGATTTTGTGCGAGTTTCCTTTTCGCACTGAGGAAGAAGGACGAGCATGACGGCAACGCTTCGGTTTGTTTGTTTTTAAGCCTGTACACACTGTTTGTCTTGTATTTATATTGATCAGAGTATGACAAATGTCACAATGTACAGTCCTGTACACATTACAATTGTCCGATGTAGTATTATATGTCTTTTTCCTTTGTCCTATTCCTCTTCTACTTAACTGATGTGATGCATTCGTGATAGTTTTATCTATTAACTGCTTTAAAAAAAAAAACTGCTAAAAAGGGGCTTATTTCAAATTTTTTTAGATTGCAATGAAAATATTGCCACATCATCCAGATGACAAACCACAGCTTTGCCATTGGCTGCCCGACCTCCCTTACTGCTGCTGTGCTATTTCAATATTAAATGATATTTTAACAATAAAAAAAAAAATGATGATGAAAATAATTTTAAAGCCTGGACATTTGCGAAAAACCCGTTCGCCAGTTATTCACTATCTGACGTCTCTCCCTCCGCCAGGAATCCCCTTCCTCCTCCGCCAGGAATCCTCTTCCTCCTCCGCCAGGAATCCTCTTCCTCCTCCGCCACCCTGCCGAGCCTCAAAAGCAGAAAGGTTACAGTGTTTTATTCAGTCTGTGGTGTGTTGCTGCTGCCTTCCGGGAGCGCGGCAGGCTTCGGGTGGGGTTCGCTCGGCCAGACGTCATTCCTGGAGAAGCGTCTCCCTCCAGTCGAAGGTGTGGTTGGGCCCGTGCGTGAGGGGGAGGATGGGAGGGTCCACTAACTGCCACACCCCCGTGTCGCCCTGCTCCTCGCAGGAGCAGAAGCCCAAGTAGGGGATCTGAGGAGGGAAGCACAGCGGGCGGCCGGGTGAGTTCCGAACGTCAAACCCGCACAACCTTCGCACTGCGAGGCAGCAGCGCTAACCACGGCGCCACCGCCATGTCGTAGCTGCTGTGTGATTCTATACAAAGCTGCTCGATGACATACTGTATAAACGTCAGGACACATCTGCAAATGTATAAACAGACATGGAGATGCATGAATACATGAGTCACAGACACACACGCTCTACATGGACAGCAGCTGTATCACCCCACCACTTAACATTTAAGCCTATTTAAATTTTAGAATGTTTTGACGTATATGACACAACAACATCTATTTATATACTGTACATATTTGAATTATTTATTCTCCTATATCTACATATATATTGTGAGAGCTTTGTTGTTAACCCCACAACTAACTCTGGCCTGTCTGCCACTGTGGCTACTTGTATCTCTCGTTTTCTCCCTATCTCCTTCTCTCTCTCTCTCTCCCTACATTTTTTTGTATTTCCTTCTCACCCCAACTGGTCACAGGCAGATGACGGCCCCTCCGGAGTCTGGATCTGCTCTAAGTTTCTTCCCACAGGGGAGTTTTTCCCGGCCACTGTCGCACTTTGCTTGCTCTGTGACCCCAATTGGTTCTTTTTCTCTGATTGTACAAAGCACTTTGAGGCGTCTTTGGATGTGATTTAGCGCTGTACAAATAAAAGTTGATTGTTTGAGTATGACTTCCCTGTCTTTAGCAAAACGTCCGACAAGCTGTTCAGTTTTTTTGAAACACATCTTCATAAACCCTCCCTCGAAATAACAGTTTAGTTTTTTAGTAATTATTCCAGGTGTTTTAAGACAGGTTGTTCAATTGTCCAAGGTCAATTAGACACTGTTAACAGGCCATAGTTGAAAATCTGACACAGTTGAGTTGAGAACATTGAATAAGCAGCTACAGTGTTCCTCCCATGTTACTAAAAAAAACATCAACAACTTAACAAGTCACAACTGTGCATGTCTTCAGCTACCACAGCACAGCTGAATGAGAAGCGATAAAAACATCCATCCATGAAAACGCTCAGCAACAACACGACTCCCAGCGAAGGAATTATGGGAAGAGTGAACAGGAAAGTGGGAGCAGACCTTTCGGACTACTTGGATGAAATCCTTGGGGCTCTGTGGGCTGCGGCCCTGCAGCTGTCGTGTGCAGGCCTCTAAGGAAGACGCGTGGGCTACAATCAGCACGTTGTGTCCTGCGGACGGAGAGGAAGGAGTGGGGAGAAGATCATCAGACAGGAAGCAGCATCGGCCGAGGACAAACACAGAGGTTCACCTCCACAGGGCCGACCGGGCCAAAACTGCTTCCAGATGCTGCGCCGAGCGTCTCTCTCACCGGTGTTCTTGCAGTCCGACAGGATATCTTTGGTCACTTGGTAGCTGCGGCTCATGTAGTTCTCGTAAGGTTCGGACACAGTCAGCTTGCTGACTGGCATCAGAGGTCTGCGGTTGTGGTGGAACGGAAGATGTTTTAAAAACCCCAGCAGCACATATATTTGACAGGTTAAGAAAAGTGTTCTTTAACACATGTGAAACAGAAACTATTCACTACAAAGCTTACGAAGAAAACATTTACAGACCAATAAAGCTGCAAAATCCCAGTGATGTACATTTACGACACACCAACAATAAACATACACTTAACACTGACATTGTGTGCTGTGTCAATGTTAAAAGGTTACAACTTTTCATGTACTGGTCAGAGAAAATGTGAAAGGAGAGGAACTGGCTTTGGTCTTGTCTCACACAGTGTCATAGTGAAGTTTCAACACTCTGATTAGAACGCAGTTTTTAGGGGGATCTATTAAAGTTTATTACAATTTATTAAAATCTATTAAAATGTTTACAGTCCACAATTCTTTCCCTGGCCTTAAACTTTCCTTTAGTACGGAAGCGTATTGCATTCACTTGGCAAATAAAAAAAATAAATCTGTTTTTCTGTGTAATTATTTCTGTTTTTCGTGCTATTTTCTTTCTAGCCCTGTTTTTTGTGCAAATGTTTAGTCCTGTCTTTAAGTGACATAGATGGCATTATAATCAGTTTATCAACTTTACGTAGGCATCTGAGGACATTGCGGTTGTTTGGAAGGAAAGCCCATTCAGATATTCTCGACATCGCAATGTTTCTCTGGGATCAATTGGATAAATATGGCATGCTCCATGGATACAAAATGATGCATTTGAAGTGTCACCACCGCAGAGCACATCCATGCCGTAGAGTCACCTGTCTACTGTTTTCTCGTGGGATTTCAAAATAATTTAAAAAAAAACAGGGAAATTAGCACGAAAAACAGGGCAGAAAAAAAATAGCATGAAAAACTGGGCTAGAAAAACATTTGCACGAAAACCAGGGCAGAAAAAAATTAGCACGAAAAACTGGGCTGGAAAATAATTTGCACGAAAAGCTGGGCTGGAAAAAAAATAGCACGAAAAACAGAAATAATTACACTGAAAAACAGATTTTTTTTTTTATTTGCCAATATGAATACTCTATATGTAATGCTATAATGCTGTTAATCTGTTGCATCGTAATTTTGATTTGACACAAATCAAATGAAGTCTGTCTATTAATACCCAAGTTTGGAGGAAAATATATTGTACATTTGACTTATATATAAAGCGTTATTAAAAGAATTAAAAGATACAAACATTGTTGACAAATGCTAAGTCTGTTAGCAGTGAGCGTGACAGTCTGTCACCTGTAGGTTGTGTCAACACTGAAGTTGGCAGCGGCCAGCTCAACGGGAGGAATCCACGCAGGCAAAGAATTCCCAGAGACCCACTTGGTCCATTCAAAGAGGCCCGGCTCCACTCTCACCTTCAGCCTGCCGTCCTGCTGCAGACCTGCGGGGGCAAGAAACGCCTGATGAGGTGCCGCCTGTAGCAAAAACGGAGACATGACGCAGGTGAACGTTGAAGAACTCCATCTGCTCTCACCATTCAGGATGTTCTGTGCCGTCTGCACGCAGCGCAGGGACGGAGAGCAGTAGACGAAGTCTATGACTGTGTTGCTTTCGAGCAGGGCCTCGCCTGCGAGAGGAAACGTTTCATGAATGAACTGCGACGGGAGGGCCCCGGTGAGCCTTTCTGCTCGGCAGATCCGGGACGGGTGACTCACCCACGAGTCGAGCCTGAGTGTTTCCGAGCACGGTGATGGGAGCGTCCATGTCGTAGTCTCTCTTGTCTCCCCACAGCGGGAGGGCGGGAGGCATGTTGAGATTAGAGCGAACGTATCTACCTGCGGAGCAACACGCGTTATTTGAAATAGCTGTGTCTATTTCAAATAGCCAATCAACGGCCATGTTATTAGCCTGGCACTGAATGGTTCGGAAGCGCATTGCTGCCGCTTAAAAAAACAAAATTTCACGAAATAAAGCGATAGTTTTAACGTTATAACGCGATACTTTCACGTTTTAGGTGAAAGTTTCACGTTATAAAGTGGTAGTTTCACGAAATAATGTGATAGTTTCACGTTATAACGTGAAAATTATCACGTGAAAACCGAAAACTATAACGTTACAACGTGAAACTATCACGTAAAACCGTGAAACTATCACGTTACAGCGTGATACTCAGCCCTGTATTTTTCCTTGGATGGCAGCAATGAGCTTCCGTACAATTGTTACAGTTTATGTATACATTTTACTCCTTTGGTGAGTAAAAATGTATCCGGGATGACTGGAAGCTACGATGGAGGGCTCGTCTGAGGACGACCTGAGAGAGGGATTTGTTGACTTCGCAGCTGTTGTGAGAGTAACTGGGCAGCAGATGGCACTCTCACGCTGGGTTACGCCTTACCTCACCCTGACTTTTGCACTCAGGGTGAGGTAAGGTAAGTTGAGGTAGGGGCTGAACTGCAATGAACTGCTGAAGCTGGTTCATTTAGAACAACAACAGCGTCGCCGTCCACCGGCCCTGCCGCCTCTCACCTTTACTGTCTGAGCAGAGGGAGAGCCAGTGTTTGCCGAAGACCACGTCCATCCTCTCGCCGTGCCGGCAGACGAAAAGCGTCCTCTTCGGCTGCCGTGAGTGACTCCCGCTGATCCGCAGAACCTGCTGGGGATGAAGGTGCCAGCTGTTTAGTTACAACGGCAAAAAAAAAATAAATCGGGATCTCAAATGACCTTTTGCTTCAAAACAACAACAAAACAAACAACCAAACAAACAAAAAAAAAAGCCTTACCTGCATAGGATGGCAAATGAGGCTGAGGGTGGGCGTTTCTCCAGGACTTGTGTTTTCAGGGCGTCGGCTGTCCAGCAGGCCGTCAAACATCCCCCTGTCCTTGCTGCTCCTGTCGCTGGGCCCACAGCTGAAGAACGAATGGGAGCTAAATTGGAGGAGAGCAGCTATGGTTAGAGAGTGTGCGTGTGGTACTTGTGTGAGATTACATCGAGCCAGATGAAGCCCTTTGACTGTAGCTGCAGTCTCATGCTTGGATACTCGGGGTTTTCAACAACATATCAGCATTAAAGGTTCCTCTCTTTCTGGAATACACTTAACCAATGTTTTCTTATAATAATACCCCAGTGAAAAGATGATATCTAACACCCATCCATGTCATTTTAGATTTGCCAAATAATTATTTTGTGTGTTTCAAATGGTTTGGCCGCATCAGAGGCTCCCAAACAAACGGAAATTATTTGCTGACAAAAAAAGACAAAACAACAAAAACTAACTATTGTAGTCATTGTACTCTTGCACTCTGAATGTGCAGAGGATGTCATCTTGCTGAAACGTCCAGTTCTGAGCTGAATGGAATGGTGTGCGTGCAGCATCTGGGGAAATGTCTGCACTAAAATAGCCAATGGGCACTTGGAGACTTGAGGCTGATTCTTAGCGCAACGCAGTCCATAATAAACGCATGAGGTGTCTGTAAACTTTTGTCCACCACTGAAGATGTTAGAATTACGTTGCTCTTTATTACGCGACTCCTGTTGGCTTTTGTGATGTCACAAAGGAAACTGCTGTCTCTCTCAGGTTAGAGGTCCACTGTAGCTTCCTTGTAAATGTCTCCATCGAAAAATGGTAAATTACAGAGGAGTAAACAGAGTAGTCAGGTGAAAACAAGGATTTTTTTGTTGGTTATTTCAGGGGATAACTGAAAGAAAGACAAAGTACTAACCCGTGGAAGACCCACGTGTCGGACTCGTCGGCCAGGCTGACGTAGTTCTCGGGCAGCAGACCCGACAGGCCCGAGGCCAGCGAGGTCCCGTACACCCAGCCCTCGCTCGTGCTGCCCTGATCCACCGGAGACATGAAAACAAAATCGCCCGGAACCAGCTCCAGCTCGTCCTCGTTCTGCGGCTGGTAGGGGTACATCACCCGCAGCGTCTGCAAGGGCACGCCAAGCGCAGGGCTGAGTCACAGCCTTTCAGACCCGACGACTCATGCGGCTACAAAAAAAAAAGTATTAGAAGGAGCGTTTAGCGAACCTCGTGGTTGGCGAAACGGATGTCCCGGGAGAAGAGGACGGCCAGCCAGTCGCAGCCCAGCTTGACCTCGATGCCCTTGGCCAGCTTCTCCAGCGACGGAAGGTGGTTGGACGGGAAGTTGTAGGCCAGGGTGACGTGGAGCTGCTTCTTGTGGGGCTCCACGTGGACCTCTGGAGGACAGAACAGGATGGTCGGTCACAGCTGTCAATCTAGTGTTGCAGTCAAGACCGCACCAAACTAGACCAAGACATTATCAAGACTAGAGATTAGACTAGAGAGACAAGACCAAGACATTTAGGGTTCAAGATTCAGCCACGGTGGCGCAGTGGTTAGCGCTGCCGCCTCACAGCAAGAAGGTCGTGGGTTCGATTCTGGGGCCCGGGCCTGGGACCTTTCTGTGTGGAGTTTGCATGTTCTCCCCGTGTCTGCGTGGGTTCTCTCCGGGTTCTCCGGCTTCCTCCCACAGTCCAAAAACATGCATGTGAGGTCAATTGAATATTCTAAATTGTCCGTAGGTGTGCATGTGAGTGTGAATGGTTGTTTGTTTCTATGTGGCCCTGCGATGAACTGGCGACTTGTCCAGGGTGTCACCCTGCCTTTGCCCTGAGACACCTGGGAGAGGCTCCAGCAGACCCCCGTGACCCTGAATTGGAATAAGCGGGTATAGAAGATGGATGGCTTCAGACAACATCTCACACACGGTGCTTGTGAAAGACTTCAAAGTTCTGCATCACTCTGGGGATAAGGAGGTTGAACAAAAGGGATGTCACATGTCCAGGTGTCACAAACAGAGCGGAACAAGGCAGCAGCTGCATTATTTTCTCTTATCCTCTGTCACAGCAGTGTTGGCTGAGTCTCAACCAATCAAAAATCCTGAGCCCGCCCAGTCCGAACGAGACCCTTAAAAAGTCTTAAGTCTGGAGACCGTGTAGAGAAACTACAACAGTATATCAATCACAGCAACAACTGCTGCCGGGACATGGACGGAACTCGAGTTTGAAGAGCGTAAAAAAAGGCAGAACGAATCAGAGGCAAAGATTGAAACCGACGTGTGCACATCAGATTTGGATGACACATTGTAATGAGTTTACCGGACCAACAGAAATGGGCGTGATCACTAATGCAAACACTCTGATCTGATTTGGCACACGGCTGTCTGGGACACAGTTTGGCAGTCAGAACCATTTTCCCCGGGGGGGACGGTGACAGGCTCGGGGGCGAGGGGTCCGACTGTCCGTCTCCCTGTCACCGCACCACCCCCGGAAGTAGAAGTCAGTCAATAAGCGTGACACGGTCGGACAGGGAGGACGAAACAACGTCGAGAGTACTCGGTGTAGTGACTGCTTTCATTCTCCAGATCCTGAACATTTTAAAAGTAGCAATGTGAGACGGCTGAACTTCGGCTGGTCCGAATGTAATCCGACAACTTCTCGCTGTTACGACATGAGTTGCAACATTTAAAACATCCAAGTCCAAAAAATATCTGCTTAAACTCATGATATTATAAGTACATGAAAAGGACAGGAGGCCAAACGTCAAATAAATGGTCAACAGAAAACTTCAAGCCTGGTTAATCCTCTCCAGCGACTGAACTGACACACCTGACACAATCAACTGATAATAAGGAATCAACACACAGCAGAGGCTAATTCACAATCACCACAATGCAAGCATGGAAAATGAAAAATGTGTATACATCTGTCTCAATATTTCATATTGAAATACATTCTTGCCTTTGTTTTTCTTTTGGTTTCCCACACCTGTATTGAGTTACTGGGTTGATGCCTAATTAGCCTTTGCTGTGTGACGATTCATTATTATCAGTTGAATGTTTCAGGTGTGTCAGTTTGGAGAGGGTGAAACACACGCACACATATACATATATATATATATATATATATATATATATATATATATATATATATATATATATATATATGTGTGTGTATATAAATATATAATATATATATAATAATAATAATATTGAATATATATGTGTGTGTGTGTTAAAACCGGCTTGTTCCTACCTGCTTTCCTGGCAGCCTCTTGTGCGAAGTCAGCTGCAAACTGCTTGAGGACGTCGGCCACCTGCTCCTCCACAAAAAGGCCGATGAAGTTGGAGGACGTGTAGAGCTCCAGAGGCAGCGGGCTGGGAAAGCGACCCCGCCACTGCTGGACGGTGGCCTGGAGGGCGCTGCCCAGGGCTTCCACTTTGTGGTCCGCACACTGGTGAGCAGGGAGAAAGAAGGTTTTATCTTTCAGTTGGATGAACCCGCTCTGGAGTATTATTATTGTTATCATTATTATTATTATTATTATTATTGTTCAGAAAGACACCAGATTTAGTTAGCGAGATATACAGATGCATACAACAAGACATTTACGAGCATTATCTGGGTCCTGGCCCGGCAGCTGTGGCCCGGCAGCTAAGGCAAAATAAAATCCCTGATGTGGTTCGACCGAAAATGTTTAGCGTTAAAGGTCCTAATTTAAACACATTTTCAGATCTTGCCTTTCATCACCAGACTACAGCTGAGTGGCGGCACACTTTTAATGATGCAGAAAAAAAAGGCTGGGTTGATAATCAAAAACAACATATTTATCCCCCAGTTTACAAAAATAACTTAGTCCACACATCTGAAAGAGAGCGTAAACAAGGCGGCAGCGAAGCAGTCATCGAGGAATAAACACCTGGCTGAGAGTTTAAAGTCGGCATTTTAGTGACCTTGATTTCTAGAATTATTCACACATCACAACATAAAACAGTGCATTTTGCTAAATTGGGGACCTTTGGATGTAATATTTAATCTACAATTCTCCACGATGAATACGACGAATTCTAAAAGTATGCAGAAGAAGTGAAGGAAGAAAATGTGTGTCTTTGGTTTTACTAAACACTGCACTTCAAGGGGCTACCAGGGAGTTTGTTTTTTGACTATTTGCGGCAACAAAGCATTTACTTAAGACCCAGAAAGAGACGTCTGCAGAATGTCTTCAACCCACCATGAAGAACTGGCACAGGGTGATGTGGGGGAAAATGTTGTGGGCTTTGTTTTTGCCACAGGTGACTCGACTCTGCTGCCAGAAATGGGAGAGCTGGTTCTGCAGGGGTCCGCTGGGCCGCAGGTAGAGGACAAACTCCCTCGGCAAGTGGTCGTCCAGGAAGGGGTCGTCCACGTGGGAAAACAACCTGCGGAGACCCCCCCGAGAAAGATGCAATGAAGAAAAAAGTCTTTTTTATGGACTATAGACCATAGACTTTTATTGTACATAATGATACCTATCCACATAAAGCTAACATTCACAGTTTTGGAAAAAGGTTTTTGGACACCTCATGCATTTGTGATGCACTTGCACTAAGACTCAGTCTGAAGTCTCAAAGTGCAGTTTACGTTATTTCAGTGCAGTCACCAACATTGACCCACATGCTGCACGTGCACTGTTCCGTCCAGCTCGGAACTGGATGTCTCAGCAACATGACGTCCCTTGCGAGAGTACAAGAACTACAAAAATGTATTGTTTTTTTTAATTTTGTCTGATTAACAACAAACCCATTTCAGTTTGTTTGTGTGACTCTGATGCAGCCAAACATTTTGAAACACACAAACGAATCGCTGGCAAATATTCAATAACAATAATTGGGATTGAGAAAAATTTCCAAGGCTGTCCAAAAATGTTTTCCACCACTGCATAATTATCAAATCACTGGTTTTATGACTTTTGCACCACAGGGGGCGATTGATCACATTTTTAATTGTCTAAATCGTGACTTAATCTGCGTGCACGTTATCATTTTGACTTACCAGTCACATGCTGCCTGCACACTGCGACCTCCTGTTGACACCAGAGCTTTCAGTCTGGAAAAAAAAAAAGAAGCACAAACAGAACTAAGAAAAAGTCTCCTCCGCCATCTCTCTGTCAGCTTTGTGATTTTAGCGCTCACTGCATACATACAAATATATGAACAAACAACAGCAGCGTATGGTGAACAGGGTGTCGAAAGCAACAGTGGGCAGCAGTGACCAACATATACATATCATCTTCTTGTCTGAAAGAAGCCAGCAGCGGAAGGGAACATTTCTCCCAGCCTCTGTAGTCTAGTTTGTATTCTCCTGAGTTCTCCAGGCAGCAGATGGCGAAATGAAAGGAGAAGCGGCACCGCATCAGCACTTAGGTGGAATCCCTGTAAACAGAGATGGAAGCGAGGGCTTGGAAGGTAAAGTAAATAATGTGAGAAATAGGATTTGAAGTTTGTTGACTGTGCAGAGGTTGCCGCTCCAAGTTGGGGATTGCGAGTCAGAAGCAGCCTGCTGAATTATTCAGTATTACGGCTGGTTAGGCTGCCTGGAACTCAGCAGCTGTCAGAAAGTTTCACAAATGGTAATGTCATACACAAAGATCTGCATTCAGGAGTGGAGATTAATTCAATTGTGTGAGATTTAAATCTCTATGAAATTTGTCATACTTATTGTTAAATAGAAAAACCTCTGGTGTCAAGGAGCCAAATGTCATACATGGTGTTTCTCTTTGCAAAAAGCCATTAATCAGATTGAATCTGCAGCAGAAACATTTTGAACCTTCACAATTGCCCAAAGCACTTCATAGCTTCCACAACAACAGACTGGGATGGAGCAGGATTTGAACCGCCAACCTTTCAGCCATCGGACATCCCGCTCTACCTCCTGAGCCACAGTTGCCCCATAAAGGTGATGCTTTACTGCACTAGAAGACCAGAACGAGGCTGCAGTGAGGTGGTGTCGAGGGTGGGAACGACACCTGGTTGGTGGTGCTGTTAATAACCTGACAGTACCTTTGTGACTCAGCGGCCTTTACCATGCAAAATATTGGCTGCATTCAATTGTGAACTGCAACCCTAAAAGCATGTGAAGCTCTGTGGGCTGAGACGGTCACATCATAGTGATCACAAGAATTACACAAATGAATATTGTATAGTATTTAAATGAATTATAACCATTTGAAATATACCACAACACATTGGTGCATTTCGGTAGTGTGTCAATCACTATGTGTGTATTGCTGATGAATAAAATGATACATTTAAAGTCAACATTGACCCAAAACCGCTTTTTATCGTCACCACTAAAGCCGACTCTTCCAAAAATTCTCCTAAATTTTGATGTTCCAGTCGGGCAGAGCAGATTACAGGGGTCTCCCACGGCTTTTCTCATTAGTCATTCATCTGGAAAATGTACTGCCTCTGGATTTTGAACTGATAAATGTTTTGAAAGGAAACTTTCTTTTTTCTTTTTTTCCCCCAAATAAAGTTCCAGACTTACTTCTTCATCTACAGCTACCTTCCTATGTTGCCATTACTTTCCTAAGTGTGATTCGAAAAGCCAGATGGTGGTCATGAGTAATTGTTAGGTAATGACACAATCGTGAGAATGAAAAAAGAAAAAAAAAACCTGAATAAAGTGAGGGTAGAAAATTCTGGATCAACACTTGGAGGAGGTGTCGGTTCCGCCGAAGCCGTGGAACATGTGAATGCATTGCGCGTGGGAAGACACCATCATACGTTCCTTCCACCTGAAGGAACAACACCTTTTACTTTCTGAGAAAAAAGTGTTCGCTCACTTTGTTTCAAAGAGGAAAAGTTTGAAACAACCTCTATTGACTTTTTCAAACTGCTTTTATAGAGGAAAAAAAAAAAAGGGGCTCATGACTGAAAACATAAAAGCCACAATATCTCAGCTAATTAATTTCATCCACAGCAATTAAAACAAGTTTCTTGACGAGGTGACGGGGAGAAGAGAACATGCGTACGCGAGCTTCCGCTCCTACCTCAGCGGGCCCCGGAGGCTCGGCTGATGAGATGAAACGGCAGCACAGATCAGTCACATTAGGGCCAAAGAATCTAATTAAGCTGCCACTCTGAAGATAAGAGCCCCGTGCACGTTATTGTGGTTTCCGTCTCCTGGGAGAAAGTCGCTTCCTCAGCGCAACACGAGATGAGGCTGCGTTCCTGTGGGATGGGATGTGTGGAGGCGCTACTAGCTTGCACCGCGAGGACCGGATTATTATATGCACAGTGGCTACTCACAGAGCAGCTTTTTGTCTTACCTTACCTAATTAAAACACACTATCTATCTATCTATCTATCTATCTATCTATCTATCTCTATCTATCTATCTATCTATCTATCTACCTATCTATCTATTTATCTATCTAGCTCGCTATCTATCTATCTATCTATCTATCTAGCTAGCTAGCTAGCTAGCTATCTGGGAAAGGACGCCAACAAGGAGGTGAGCTTTGGTCTTTTTGACCTCATTGTAGAAAATTAAAATGAAAAATAAATAAAAAACTTAAAAAAAACAAGACATTTGTCTTAATATGAACATTTTACTTGAAGCTGTCTGCTAACTTGCACCTAGAGGAGCAGATAAGGACACCAGCAAGGAGTTGAGCTCTGGTCCTCATTACTGACAACTGAGACTAAAAAGAAAATTTTTTTTAACACATTTTTTCTAAACATACATATATTTTTTTACTTCAATTATTTAAGCTATCTTGAACCTAGAGGACTAGATGGTGGCTACTCACAGAAGCTTTTCATTGGATTTCTAATTCTAATTCATTTCTAATTAAACACAGATATCTATCTATCTATCTATCTATCTATCTATCTATCTATCTATCTATCTATCTATGTAGTAGCTAAAGGACTCCAGCAAAGAGGTGAACCTTGGTCATTTAAACCAGTTAAAAAAAATAATAATAAAAATAAAAAACAAGACATTTTTCTTAATATGAAAATTTTACTTAAGCGTTTCCCACTCTACAGTTAAGCTGTCAGCCTTAAACGTCTTGCGGATTTAGCCTTGCTCCTCCTGGAGGCAATACTCTTGAGCAAGATTAAGACCTCTGTGAGACAATAATTCCCTTCGCCATGTCAGAGTGAATCACCAGTCAGGCAGGCATAAAGTTTCTTTTTCTTTTTTTTTTTTTTTCCTTTTAACCCCAGTCAGCAGCTTAATTCGATCGCATGAATCACATCAGCGGAGGCCTCCCCTGAATTTTCAAAAACACACTCACGCCGAAAAAAAAGACGCGAGGAGGTGGAACTCAGAACCGAGGCGAGCCGAGGAAACGGAAAGAAGCGCAACCTGCACTGAGCTCGACGAGCGGAGAAAACCACAGAGGAGCCACGAGAGTCAATGGGCTCGCTGATGCGCTGCAGTGTCCCACAGGTGGAGACCCACATACGGTCACGTGTGCGCGCGCCAGACAGAGACAGAGAGAAAGAGAGAGAGAGAGAGAGAGAGAGAGAGAGCAGAGAAGAGAGAAGCAGCAAGAATAAAGAGGTCCAAACGCCTCTTTAGCGAGACAAAAAGAAAAGAAATCCTGTGGATTTCTTGAGTGAACGCTCTGGGTTCAACTGTTTGTTCCCCTGACTCTCGTTATGTGTCTATTAGGGGACACAGGTCACCAAATGTATCTGAAGAAACATTGTCTGTTGTCACGGTGGGCCTGACTACCGACTCTCGAGCGCTTTTAAGAAAGTGGAAAAACAATGTGAGCGCTACTCTGAGGGTTGGTGGTTGGACGCTGTGGGAGAGACAGCGTCCTACGAAGCTGTGATGCCTCACAACTTGAAAGGCAAAGAAGAAAACAGGGTGATGAACTCAATGCAACACTTTATATCTTTTCAATTTTGTGGACCAGATCTCTTATCATTTGGACTCTTATGTGTGCTTGCGGGGCGACACGGTGGCGCACTGTCACTGTCACTGCACGGCGAGGAGGTTGTGGGTTCGATTCTGGGTCTGGGGCCTTTCTGTGTGGAGTTTGCATGGTGTGCCTGGCTTCTCTGCTGGCTTTCTGGCTTCCTCCCACACTCCAAAAACATACATGTGAGGTGAACTGGAAACTCTAAAAAAAAATTGTCCGTAGGTGTGAGTTTGAATGGTTGTTTGTCTTTGTTTGTCTCTATGTGGCACTGTGATAAACTGGGTGGGTTCAGGAAGAAGCAGGTATTGCAAATTGATGGATGGATGTTTGTTTGCACGGTACAATCTTATTTTAATGACAAAACAACGTATGTTTTATGAACCTGCACTATTCTCTGTTCCTTTTCTTTTATATGTTCCTTATAAATCAATAAAAAATGAAATAATTAAAAAAAAATAAAAAAATAAAAGCTGCTGCCCTGAGTGACATTTAGTAATTTGTGACGATGTGATACCTGGCTGAGACGCAACTGTTCTTTCACAACGGAAGAACTGAAAGGAGAAGTGACAGGCACGACAAGGGAGCAAATAAAATGTCACCCCTCCCCCCCCACCCCTCACCCCCAATGTGCGTACAGGAAGTGTGCGGATATTATTCTCGCTATTCCAGCGAGCGACGGCGGATCTGACCTCCGAGCAACAACCAGGGAGGCTCGGCAGTTGTTAGTCAGCGACAGCTCAACACAAACGAGACTGACATGGACGGAAACAACCCGATGTGTCAGAGCTGACGCGGGGACGTGACGACTCTTTGTTTCTGAGCTGCAGAGTTTCAGAGTTTTACTAGACCAGAATCCAGTGTAAGGCCACAGCTGCAATAATATATATATGTATGTATATGTATATATATATATATATATATATATATATATATATATATATATATATATATATATATATACATACATACATAGATTATAAGTACATATGTATATCTGTATTCGTTTTATGTTTCTATAACAGTTAACAGCGAAGTTTGCATAAGTCCTTTTACCATAAACTATTTTGCATTTTTAAAAATTGTCTGTAATTTTTATCTATGAATTTTAAATCTATTGTTTCCCCAAAAAAAATAAAATAATACAGTTTATTATTTCTTGATGAAAGGTGCCAAATTACAGTTATTTACTTCTATGAAGAGAAAAATATTAGTTTTAGTGGTTGAGGGCAATGCTTCATTAAGTTCAAATATACTGTAGCTATAAGATGTGAAGTTTAGCTGTTTCACTCTATTTGCCAAAAAATAACGATAATACTTTCATTTTGTAATATTTAATCTTTCTAACTGTGATGACATACACTACCAGTCAAAAGTTTGGACACACCCTGTGAATGTAACGCCTTTGCTTTCATTCTCATGTCTATTGACATTGCAGTTGCTCACTGAAGGCATCAAAACCACGTGTGAACACACATGGAATTATGTAGGAAACAAGTTATTTAATGCGTTTGTCTTTGCTGCATAATTACACATATCTTGTCATATATTTGATCTCTTCAGTATGTATCTGTCGTGTAGAAAGTTGTAAATGCATATATATTTTTAAAATGCATGAGAAGGTGAGTCCCAACTTTGGACTGGTAGTGTATGGTCAAATAAATTTGTTAGGTGTTTCACATTTTTAATGAAAATTGATTTCTTGCGCAATTTACCCTACTGCTAAGCCAGCAATTTAAGAGACAACAACTGACTCAACTGTGACTCTCTTGGACGCTGAAGCTTGTAGTTCAACTACATCACTCTGGAGTGCACATCACTCGCATTTCTGCCGCTGCACTTTCTCAACACTTTCTCTCCTTGCCACGTCGCTCTCTCTGTCTGTCTCGACTTTACTGTCCGTCTTTCCCGACTAAGTAGTTATGTGAAATGTGTGAAAAAAAACGTGCTAAAACTAAACCTTTGAAATGAGCAGAGGAGTCTCAGTTCTGGAGCTGCAGCAGGTGTGACTCGTGTTATGTCTGCTGAAAAGCAAACAGTGCAGGAGGCGCCAAGACCCCCACATTCAGAGGCAGCGCTGTCTGGCCGAGGTTGAAAATAGTGAAGGACTTTCTGCGAGTTGTCTGCAACTTTATTGTAAAAAAAAAAAGAAAAAAAAAAAAGTACATTTAGTGAGCATTCAAATTTAAATCATAGCTATAGAATTATATTATGTACTGTAGATTAAAGCCTTAGATCTGTAAAAGCCCCCCAAAAATATTTAGATTCATCAATAATTGAGGTTCACTTCTGATTCATCTCCACCACAGAGCCTCGCAGACTGAAGGACGTGTGGTTTCAGATCTCACTGTCAGACGTTCACCTTAAATAAAAGTATATATCGGCTCAAAAATAAAAAATAACTGGCGGGTGATGGAGGGGGGGGCACTCATCCTTCTTGCTGTATTTGGTTTCATGTTGTGATCGCCTGATCCGCTTACATGTAGCTGAGGAGCTGATGGTGAATCAGTTGTGTTGCTTAAAAGAAAATTAAGACAGCATTTCATCTTGTATCCACATGAGTATGAATGAGCAAGTCAGACAATATGACGGATCCCGTCACTTGGTTTTGTCTTCACTTGTTTCTTTCTGCAGGGCTGAGTGATGAGTTGGACTGGTTAGCGTTAGTGACGAATGGGGCGGTTGAGGTTGAGAGACACCCTGGAAGGAACGTCAAGCCAGCACAAGTCGCCTTGAAGACATCTCCAGTGAGGTTTGACCTCGCTTTGTTTTTTCCCCTGTTAGTAGATTTGACAAGTTGCAGCGTTAAAACGCAGAGTACCACCAGATTATTGCTAAAACACAGCGACCTTGGACCTGCACATTTCAGTAGAGGACTTCAGGTTCCACGTATGACGATTTCACTTCCCAGAACTTGCAGTGCCGCGCATGGGATTCTTTATACGCGGCCGCCGACAGAAACAGGTAGTGGAAACTGCCGAAGTGCATATTTCATGTACCTGTTCCTGCACGGCGACTTAAATAGAAGCACAATAGAAAATGGACGCGGTGTCTCTGTTCAGACGCCCGGTGACGGCCCACGCTTCCGCTTTCTGCTCTCGTCTCTCAGGGTTTCCATCGCTGAGGGGTTGTGGTGTGTTTATGAGGCTAGCCCTCGGCTGAGTCAAACGATTAGCTGGCGAGTGGGAGCTCAAGGAGGACCCCTCTCTCCCCCTCAGTGAGCGTAACGAGTGCCAAGTGAGCAAATTCTCTTTTTGAGTCACAAAAATAAGAGACAGAGAGAGAAAAGAAAGCAAATGCATTTGAGGCAGCGGGCCTGAGGTTTGCTGAGGGAGGAGCGTTTGGTTGGGTCTTGCAGCCTCGAGAGTTAGCTTAGCGCTTAGCGCCACCTCGGCCGTCCGGATGGCACCGCGAACTGCGTTTCCCACTGCGAGTTTCTCAGGATTCCATTCAGAGTTTGCTCAGAGCCCGAGGGCTGGAGCCTGCTTCCCTGAGCAGCTCTTCCATTATGGCAATATGGAGCAGAAAATGAGGCTTTATTACCAGCCCATGGCTGAGCGCTTCCCCCGGCAACAGCCGCCACGTCTGAGCAAACCTCAGCCCCCCGCCGCCACCACCACCATCCGTCTCGCTAACCAGTCCAGCTAATCAGCCGTGCAACCAAAAGTAAAATATGTATATATGATTTTGATTCATTTTAAAAAGGCTTTTCCCTTGGCAAAATGGAAATACCTTCTTCAGTCGATAGATAGACAGAGAGATAGATAGATCGATGCTTTCATCCTAGCGGGGAATTTCAGACATCCAGTTTCTTACATACGCAAATATCCTGCACACAATAAAGCAAACTTAACCCCCTTGCCTCATAAGGAATACACAGCGTGTGGAATGAGTTGTGTGGTTGTTGCAGAGGTATGTGTCCAGTTTTGCTGACCAGCTCCTGAATTATATAAAAAGTAGAAATGAATACTAAAATCTGCGTCCCAGCCTCATTCCTACACCGCAGCAGGGTGAGCGAATAACAGCCCAGTATCAGCAGCACTGCGAGTCCTCCTCATAGAACAACTGGCTGCTGTGCAGCTGGGCAGCACACTCCCAACTCAAACTCTCCACCTGTGTGGGTTGAGAGCTCACACAATCAAATAAAAAAGGTCTTTGTGTGGTGGAAAAAAACAAACATCTTCATTAATAAAGAAGAGCAGAGGGGAAAAAAAAAAAACACAGGCTGCCGAGAGCAGGCCTGGTTTTGGCTTCGACTTCACACTGATCTCGTTTCCCCCTGCAGCTCCAAGCAGTGCGTCCGCTGCTAAAACACAAGCGCAGCCACTTCTGGACGAGCGAGAGAGAGAGAGAGAGAGAGAGGGAGAAAAAAAAGGACAGAAAAAACACAATTTCTGCCGCTCGGCTCGAGCACCAATTTGTGAAAAATGGCTCGAAACATTTCTTTCCTGCCACCTTATTACCGCAGTCGTCCCGAGGACGTTTATAGTGAGAGCAGCACTTGCTCACTCTCACCCACAGAGATGTGAGAGCAACTTTTCCTCCGTTTCGCCGCACGAGTCAGAGACAGGAAGAGAAAGAGACGAGGCGAGCCAGCGGTACGCCCACGCAGCGCTGCTCACACCGATATACATCACGCGGCGCGAAGGGTCGAGCGAGCACCAGCACCGGCTGGAAAACAACGATTCAACTCCGAAACAGGCCGGAGATACGAGCGCGCAAAGTGCTTTAATTTGAAGAAAATCATCTGCAAATTACGGGACCTAATTAATGTCTTTCTGTAATTAATGTCAGACTTGAGGTCCAGACGTAAAAAAAACAAACATAGCATACAGACAACACAAAAAAAAAAACACATAGATAAACATCTGCACTTAGTTGCTGAAATACATACAGATGATGGTTCCAGTGTTTAGGCTAGAGAAAGACATCGCCCTACTTCTTTCATGATATATTGCCTATTTGTATTAATAGAGCACCACAAACATAATGCATCATGTCTCAGATAAGCATTTTCCATAAAGTTACGCTAGAGACATTCCTCTAGAGTCCACCCGTATGTCGACCCATCTGACACGTCCACATGGTTCCGTGCCAACCTTATTCAGACTCTCTGTCACACGCGGAAGATTTGCTGCAGGACAGGAAAAAAAAAAAAATCTTTTAGTCATCTATGTTCCACATCACGGAGCCCACAAATAGATTCACATTTAGATTAAAATAGACTCCAGTCTATAGCCAAAGTCTTTCGTTCACCACAATGCTCGACTCACTTGAGCTCTGCCAAGTGAAACCTTTTAGCATTTTAACTAGCCGGCAGATCAAGTCCACAAATTATCACCTGTGCAATTAGCAATTAAAATAATCCCTTGCATTTGTTGATCTATTTTGAAAACTGTTCTAAAGAGTATTTTATGTCCAATTGTTTTTTTTACACGTGTATGTCATGCAGATGGTCATTTACTACATGTACACAGCAAAGTTCTTCAAAGAAAAAAAACCGTCCTCCCCTAAAAAGACCAAATAGCCATGTTGTAGCCAATCAATCAATCAATCAACCAATCAATCAATGATTGTTTTAAGAGGTGCTACTTTAGAACAACTCTTATTTGTGACATTTAAAGGTCCCTTATTGCACCCATCCGCAGGTCAGTTATACATAAAGCAGCACGTTAAGCCGTCTGTTTACAACTTCCTGCTCGCAGACAGACCTTGTTTAGGGCGCTATGTTTTTTTAATGGGCAAAAGCCAAGTGGCAGCAGTGCACACTCACCTACGGGGAGGAGTCGGTGATGTCACAAAGGGCTGATTCCCAGAACTGTGTTTTTAAGTGGAGCAGCCAAAAATAAATAAAAGGGACAGACTTAACTCAGGCTGAAGGCCCACATTGTGAAAGCACATTAGCAAAGGTAATTGTACGAAATGGCGACACGGTGGCGCAGTGGTTAGCGCTGCCGCCTCACAGCAAGAAGGTCGTGGGTTCGATTCCAGGGCCCGGACCTGTGATGTTCTCCCGTGTCTGCGTGGGTTCTCTCCAGGTTCTCCGGCTTCCTCCCACAGTCCAAAAACATGCATGTGAGGTCAATCGAACACTCTAAATTGTCCGTAGGTGTGCATGTGAGTGTGAATGGTTGTCTGTCTCTATGTGGCCCTGCGATGAACTGCCGACTTGTCCAGGGTGTACCCTGCCTTCGCCCTAAGACAGCTGGGATAGGCTCCAGCAGACCCCCGTGACCCTGAATTGGAATAAGCGGGTATAGAAGATGAGATGGATGAATTGAACAAAATATGAGCCCTTCAAAATAAAATACAGGGATCCTTCAAAAGGCAAAACGCATTTAATATGAATATTGGAGTTGGTTGAATCCAGAGAAAGAAGTGGAGATCTTAGAGCTTTAGAGGTGCGCTGGGGAGTGTAGGGCAACTCAACTGGTGGGTCGTGACCCCTTTTGGGTCGTGGCTAAAGTATATTTATTTATATAGAAAATGTTGGGCATTTAATTATTTTGCAGGACACACAATCATTTATTTACCAGACATGATAGAAAGTGGCCTAGCGCTTTCATTTTTGTGGAATAAATTTGAGTGCTGCGGAATAAATTTTGGGTGGCAGCTTCATGATAAGGAGAAAACTGTGGGTCCTGAGACTCCACTGGTGTAGGGGACACTGAGTGCGAGGTGACGGGGAGAGTGACAAGCCAGAGTGAACGTGAGAGTGACGGAGGGACGACAGATAGCGTTGGGTGACCAGCAGGCCGACTCAAACGCTTCCTGACAACTGCTGCCTCCTCCAGTAAAGCAGTGCAGCACCTGTGGGAGCAGACAGCCGCTCCACCAACTGCACCCACATTGTTGTTGCTGTTAAACAGGGAGTGCATTGAAGGGACGGGACGGGACGACACTCCAGGCTTTAAAATGCGACACTGAATTAGAGCCACGAGCCCTCCGCGGTTTTTAGGCACTGGCTGCTCGGTACAGAGGATCTCACAGTGTTTATCAGCTGTCTGAAGTTTACACAAGCCACAAACAGCCCACCCATAGAAGAAAACACACACACACACACACACACACACACACACACATGCAAAGGGCAGGAAACCTTGATCAGCTGAGCAGGCCTGCCACTGTGGGAAACCCCATGGCTCCGTGTCCTCTGACGGCATGCGTGCTAAAACTTCCTGTTTACAAAAACACACACACACACACACCCACACACACACACACACACACAAGCACAAACTACAATGGACTGAAACGTAAAATGTAGATGATAATAATAATAATGACTTTATTTATATAGCACTTATTCAAAAATAAAAATGTACAAAGTGCTTTACATATTAATCAATAGAGCTGTAAAATCATACTGACAACCTCAAAACAACATTATAACAATAGAACAACAATAAAACCAAGGCATTAAAACAGGTTTCAAAATAGAGGAGAAAGCCAAACCACAGCAGGGAGTTTGAAGAAGCGGTTTAAAAGCAGACACTGTAGTTGCCTGCGTGAGGTCTCCAGAGCTGAGGAGCACGGACAGCAAAAGCCCGGTCATTGGTGATTTTGTGACGCGGAGTCAGATCCTCGCTGGAGGATCTCGGGCAGCAATCAGGCTCATAGGGCAATAAAAGTTCTGAAATACAAGCTGGAGCCTGACCATTTAAAGCTTGGATTGTAAGATCTGTGAACTCTGTTCTAAAACTCACAGGTAGGGACAGCGAAGGGCCGCAAGGACCGGCACTGGTGTGATGCGCTCGTACCTTTCGGAGCCTGCTGAAAGCCTGGCAGCAGCACTTTGACCCGATTGGAGTCTCTGCAGGTTACCGTGCAGATAAATGCACTGACCTTTGCGTGATCGCGGGAGGTAAACCCGCAGCAATGTGTATGCATTTGGGGTGGGGGTTTTTGCTATGGGCAATGCGGGCAACCGCCCATGGCGCAATCTGCTTGGGGGCGCACGAGCACCCTCAAAGAAAAAAAAAAAAAAAACGCGCATTGGCGACTGGTGATTTGTTCGCGCTTCCTGTTACACGCTGTCAACGCAGCATGCATGCAAATTTCCAGAGAGCGATTCATCCCTGTAAATTATTACCAAGTTATTACCTATAATCCTTTTCTGAAGTGTTACTGGCAGAGCGGCTCACAGTTTTTATTTTAAAGAGAGATTTGAAATGATATTCGCTGTCGATCCTCTTGCTTTGATCAGCGTGGAAAAAGACGACTGCCTGCATGCAGACACACACGCACGCACACGCGCGCACACGCACAGGCTTCACGCATCAAAGGTTATCTGTGACAATGTGAAAGACTTTCTTGTCTCTTTTTGTCTCTCTTTTTTTTGGACACGCTCTGATAAAACGCTGCTCGACTGTCGACTCCGGGGATTGTCGGGGTGGGTGAGGTGCAACATTTTTCACAACCTGGCAACCCTCAAAACCAAAAACCAAAAACCAACCCACATTAAAAGATGCATACAAGTGAACAAAAAAGCCATTAATTTCTGCCATAGAAGTGTGTGACCGTGGTCACTGGCACCACATGAAAGGTCTCCTGAAGCACTGTGTGCAACACACACGCACGCACACATCATGTTGCCTCACTTTCTCTTGGATCCCGGAAAGTAAAGTCTTTTTTTCTTCTTCTTCTTTCGCCGGAGCTCACAGGGAGCTTGTCATTGTTCCTTGCAGCTTTCTGCTTTGAAACTGTGTGCAAGAGTGCTGAAAAACTATCCAAGGTTCTAAAACTTCTAACAGACGGGGGGAAAATAAAACCAAATATATACACTACCATTCAAAGGTTTGGGGTCACTGACTCATTTCTGCATTGAAATCCCTTGTAACAACGACCTTCAATGCTTTGCGATCATTATGAGTGCACAAAAATGACAATAAGGTCAAGATGTTCTTAACAAATTTAGGAATATTTTAGTGTCTAATGAAAACCATGTCTAATTCAGAGAGACTGAGATAATTCATAGTGCGCAACGGTAGTCCATTTTAAAGAGCCTGAAATGAAAACCATGATATTTTGTTTATAATTTTATGGTTTAGCACAGCACAACTAAATCTAATGAAAATGCAAAGCTTTGTTTTAGAATTTTATTTTTTCATTTTTTAGCTATTTTAAAGCATTCAACCTCTTTAATTATGGCCACATACTGCACACTTGATATTCGGTCTCTAAGATCACATTCAAGACAATGAAGGCAACAACTGCGAAAGCCATCCCATAATGTGCTCAGCACATCCTGACTGATTTTCCTGCACTGCTAATGTTCTTCGAGCATGCCAGTAGGTTATTTCACCTAGCTGCCTACGATGGGGTTCAACGCAGAAATGAGTCAGTGACTTTTCGAACGGTCGTGTGTGTTTCTCAAAATCGAAACCCCAAAAACTTTTTTTTTTTTTGCCACCCCATGCATTAATGATGGGAACCGGGCCGCTGCGGTGCGTGCTACCAATCATGCTTGCCGCTGACTATATACCGCACCAGCGCTGGCTGGGCGCCAGCGGATCAGAGGTGCCTAGCAGGCGTCGTGCAGCAGCGGCGCGGCGGCGATCGACAGTGCGGTGAATTTGTGGCTTTTTCAAGGTTATGCCTCCACTGGCAAACTGGCAGCAGCGCGCGTGTTTGTTCTCGGGGGCCTTTGTTTCTATATTCTGAGCCAGCATTGTCATGTGCGCGGCGGACGGGGAGGCAAACTTCCGCCCTCACAATAATAGAACTGATAGTGCTTTTCCTGTGTTACTGTCCATTGTTCCAAAAGTCTCCGGCCCCTCAAAACAAAAGCGAGCACTTGGAAACCAGGGCTCGTTAGGGAAGGTTAGCAAACATCAGGCCGACCTCCCTCTGAAGATATTTTGGGACAAAAGCGTTTTGCTCTTTGCAAAGGCTTCTTGCGAGGGGTTTGTATCTGCTAACCACAATGAAACACTCAAGCTCAGCGAGATGAGTTAGTAGGCTGTCCAGTTACTGGAAGGAAACAGAGAATTTCACAGAGCAAAATGAACCAAAATCTCAATGCAACTGTTCAAACAAAAACAAGTTAAGATTTTCTTTTGTGACTTTTATGTCGAGTATAATTGGTCGGAATTCTGGGTTTAGTGGATTTAAATAAAAGCTTGTACGAAGTTAACACAACGCAAATTGCTTTGATAAAGTCAATAAAACCACAGTATTGCAATACTTGATTCACTAGGTCTGGCTTTTATCTACAGTTATAAGTAACATATATTTAAAAATTGCCCTTAGTAACCCTAAGTGTGTCATATTGCGCAAAATCCACTTTTGTTATGTTTTCTAACGACGACACATCTCTAGCCCTTCCATCAATTGCTCGGAAGTGAGAAAAGTCCATTGAAAAGTTATTTGCATGCGTAACGAAAAAGGTTTGATGGCTAAATGACTTATCGATGGCCACCATTTGATCGTGCGAGGCTTAACGCCGGTATTTTGTGTTTTCTTTGGACTGATTGTTCTTTAAATTCTTCTTTAAATGCTGCTGATATCACTCGATAACAATCAGAGGACTCATTTCACAATGCTGGAAAAAAAAAAAGACGCTCCAGGGCTTCTCTTGGTTTCCATGGAGCTAAGTAATGTCATGACGTCATCCTTAACACTCGACCATTCAATCAAACCAACAGGATTTTTTTGTTGGGTCCTGGAATTCAATTTCAGCCTTTCTGCTTTGCTTAAGCGTGACTTACTAAATACCACATAAACAGGATGCTCCACAATCTAGCGAGCTCCGTGTCGTGTCGTTTGCCCGTGTTAATATGTTGAATTAGGAAAGCGTGGGCGGATGAAGGTGGCGAACATGATCTTCCAAACTAGTAAACTTCAGAAATCTTGAATTATTTACGATAAAACATATAAAACACTTTGTAATTCCAGACCTGATTGTCAGTGCTGAATTGTTATTGGACGGCTCCTCTTGGTAAGACGTGCAAGTTTCTTCTTCTTCTTCTTCTTCTTCTTCTTCTTCTTGAACAAAGTTAAACTTGGGCGCCACAGTGAAGTGAAGTGGCCTGTGTTTCTGGGCCAGCTCTGCCTTCAGGAAATGTTTGCCGAGCTGAAACTCTAATCTGCTCAGTAATAAGAAGAGATCCAGCCGCAGCGTGTAGCTGAGGACGGTATATCACCCCTGGGTTATCTCTGCTGGCTCGTTCAGACAAAACGGTTGGTGTTTTTTATGTCCTCATATAATTCCTAGATTGTTTGTCCTGCTGACTCATTAATCCTAATTGGGCCTCACTGGAGAGCGATGAGATGAACCAGCCCCAACAAAACCCAGAACATTCACCAACTGATTACAGTCCAACTGTGCATACATCAGATGATATCGCTCAATAAAAACACCTCCCGGCAGAAAAATGAAAAAGTGTATTCCACACTGCACACTGCAAGCTACGCATGGACAGGTTTGGAGCTGGACACCTTCTTGAGTCAACACAACTGAGCTGAATGAAACACTGTCGCCACTGACAGCCTGCCATTGTGTACTTCTGTCTGTGTACTGGTTGTCCAGTAGTGTAACATACCATGATAACAAAAAAAAAAACAGCTTTAGCATTGGTCAGGCTGATAAACTCATTTCCTGCACATGCGTGGCAACAAATTCTTCAAGTTAAAATGTTCAATCTGCTTTTGGCCAAATTGTTACAAAAAGTGTCGTGTTTATCACCAGCTTGTTGCTGACTTTTGTCAATAAAGTCTGTCTATGTCTATGTCTAGTTGTTAGCCAGTGCTAACAAACTGCTAACGGCTAAAGTGGGATTTTAATCGCTCAGTCAGTCTGTCAGTCAGAGATATTGAAGAACTTAATAGATTGCAAGAGCTATAAATCTGATAATACAAACTTCAGAGAACATCCCAGTGCTCTTGAGCAGAGACGGGGAAGAAAAGCTAAACAGGGCGTCTCAAGAAAAACTAATACAAAAAAAAAACCTTTAAAACATTGAACTTTTCGCAAGTTCTGCATGTGTCAGCAGATTATCACACACAACAGAACTTCAAAAAGGTCCAAAAAGGAATAATTTAAAACAAGGGGATCATGCAGTCTTATAAGAAATATTATTCTTACATCTAAGCTATACTGGCGAGAAACATATTTGAGCAAAGATTTTCTTTGCGCGTAAGATGTCCGCCAAAACAAATGTTCCCCTTGTTCAATTATTCACATCCTAAAACGTCGCTGTACAAGAGTAAGCCATTAAACGCTGCCCCTATTAAGTGAAGTGTCAAAGTAATCTTTCCTCCCACGCAACATGTACAAGCTCGTATGGCAACTTACAAGGTGCTAAATGGGCCTTGGTTGGAGGCATTAAGGTCACGGCGCAACGCAACAGTGGGGAACCAGAGCTCATATAGTTTCTTCCACAGAATGAGGCAATAAGCCAACTATTTTTTTACTTCAAATATGATCCATTAAAGATATGGGAAATAAGCAAAACAAATATATCAATCAAAGAGAGATTATTTCTATATTGTTCAGCATAAAACCAAAATCAAAATAAAATAATGCCATTCATAATTGTAGACCCTAAACTCAAAATTCTTCAAATTAAAAACACACGGTCAAATAAAGTTTGCCGGAGTTGATTGTTTTTGTCTTGTACGTAACTTAAAAAAAATACATGCAAAAAATATGAAGTACATGTCATTTTGTTTTGCTGACTCATGGAAAATGTTCTGCAATTATTAACTGCAAGGAAGTAATGAACATGGAAGTAAACGGTGTGTGGTGTGACACTTAGCAGTGTCGCTTTCAGTTCAGCCTGAAGCTTGCAATGAGTTGCACTTTCTGCCTAGTGTGGCTATTGTGAGGACGATGTCAGAAATTCACTTCCAGAGGCTCTGTGCAAAAGCAAAAAAAAAAAAAAAGGAAGAAAAAAAGGTAACATTACTCTTTTAACCTTGCAAGGCAGCAGGACAGCTGAAATTTCAGCCTGAAATCTGGCTGCTGAACCAACAGGGACCAGTTTCCTACAAGGAGAAAGAGGCTCAGTGGGCCTCGCTCGCCTTGCTCTGGACATGCGGTATGAAGTCACTAATATACTAATTTGGTAACGCGAGTCTGACCTTCCTGTCGTTGTCTTTCTTCTCCTGAGCCACCCAAAAGCCTCACAGAGAAGCGGTGGCACTTCCTGTGCCCAAATTCTGTAAAACAGAGCGCATTGCAGCATTGTGCAACATTTCATAGCGTTGTGCAACATTCCATGACCTTTAAACGATCCTCCTAGGACTCTTAATAGGTATTCATAGGTATTTACTCATCTTGGAAAATACATTCAAACAGTCTTTTTTTGTTTTGTGTTGTTTTTTTGTTTTTATGCCTGTGTGTCACATTTATTTCAATATTTTGGAAATCCTGGACAAAAATCTGTTTGACAGATGTTCGTCCTTCATGAAGCTAACGTAAAAGTAAGACAGAACTTATTTGAGCTGCAGTTATAGTTCCATTAAAAAACAGTTATCCTTCTGTTACAAATCTTTTATCTGATGAGGGACATTTTGGTATTTATAAAAACTGCCTTTGTATCGCTACATATGAGTGTATGAGTCATGCTCCACCAAAGCAGTGAAACTTCTCCAACAAATAGCAGGTAGAATTTAGGCACAACCCCAGTGCTTCATGTTATGAACAAGGACAATATTTTTTGTTGAAAAAAAAAAAGAAGAAGAAGAAGAAGAAGAAGAAGAAGAAGTCTGGATGCTAAATATTTAGTGCAACTAATTTAGGACAAATTATTTGAGTCTTGAGAAATACTTTTTCGGGTACAAGAATATGGGTTGCAAGAAAACCTCTCAGGAAAACATTTTGATGGTTGTGCAAGATAATCTGTCAACACGGTCAGTCGGGGAGTTTCAGCAGATCAAACTTTCAGTTCAGTTCAGATCAGCTGAACCACTTTAGGGAACATTGACATTTCACATATGGACACACAGAGCCCAGGTTTGAAAAATCTTCACTGATTCATGCCCGACTGGTGACTAATTCAGTTTTAATGCGATCACATGCATTAGCTGTTCGCTAATTGGACAGAATCCAATCTTCTCCTGCCGTCGTGTGCTCTCTTGTGATTACCGACAATGCACGAGACGCATGGCTCCATGAAAGATTCAGCTGTTTTTCCTCCGTGAGAAGCAGCACTCAGCCTCCCGTGCAGCTATAGATCAGATATCTCGTAACACTCTGTGACTCAAGCAACGTCCTGCAGCAGTTCGATCTCCATATCTGCTTTGTCATCCTCACGTCACTTTGTTAGCTTGCACAATTTGAAGGTTATTCCAGTCGGAATTCCAGTAAAGGGGCCTTAATATGAAAAAAGGATGACTTTTTCACCTCTTTAACAGGTCTTTTTGCATCACTGGCATGCTAACTAAATCACACGAGTATGAAAAATGACAACTTGCGCAGGCTTTTTCCGTGTTACTGCGCTGAAATGGGCTATTCGGATTTTGACTTTCTACATTACAAGTTTGGCTGACTGTTATTAAAGTTACGCCTCTGCAGATTTCTTTTTAAATAGCTCTCGTCACTTCAAAAGAGCTAATAGCCATCTTCCTCGCTAAGCTAACGCTAGCAGTGAACAGGCTGCCCATTCATTTCAATGGAGTCGCTCACCCGGCGCAAACGTCAAAAAGGTTTTTGGTTTCCGGGGTTCTTTCGCATTATACGGCTTATACAGAGCATGTGCAGTAGTGTCACTTCCCATCATGCCTCTGTAGCCCAGCAGGAGGCATCAACCAATCAGAAAGAGCTAAGTGACTTCCAGTGTTTTCTGGGGATTTTCTGACCTTTATACATTCTTTAGAAAGATTAAAAGTCCATGAATTAAACATCTACAATGGAAAAATCTATTATGAACCGTGTGTCAGGTCGGAGGCGTCCTGTCAACCGTTTTACAGTTTATTTTTGTGTTGCGCTCAACGGGGAAAAGGTGTATTGGGCCGCCTGGAGCTTTTGGCTGCAGTACCGCGAGTGTCCACTGCAAATATTGTCAGTCAGGTATCCAGTTGTTATAATACATCCATGGTAGGGGGCCAAGGCAGAGCATTGAGTGAGAGAATGGCTTGTTTCAAGGAAGGAGGGGTTTTTGACCAAACAATCCTGGTTTATTGTCGGAAGTAGACCACCAAAATACTTGGGTTTCAGACATGTGCTTATGATGACACATGAAGGTGGTGCAAATGCAGATGGAGGGCAGTAGAAATGGAAGTAGAAATGTAATGTTTATGGAGGAAACTGTTCAGGAGAGTCTATATTGTACAGATTAAGAGCCTTGTTTCAGGATGTGGCAAACCCAGTCAGCTAGCTAACATTCCTCTGATGAAGTGGACACAGTGCAGACACGGGCATTAGCAGACTCCACTCATTCCTAACTGCAGACAACTCTTGTGAAAAACAACCTATGGAACTCTAAAAAAAAAAAAAAACATTTTATTTTTAAGAGTGATTGGAGCAAAAATAAACCACGCAAAACACTCGGGTTTTCTATATGACCGATCCTCAGCAACCTGCCCTCCGTCTGAGCCATGTGACATCAAGTGAAAACAACCTTTCAAAATGTTAAGCTCTTAAATGTCCACAATAGGGTCTCCTTTAAAGCTGAGCAGCGTGAAAACAGCAGCTGTTGCAGTTCTGTTCTTGCTGGAGCAAACCAGCCAGCAATGCCAGCAACTATCCACATCCAGTGCAACCAGTAATTAAATGTCTCATCAAATCTATTTTCCTCCACAATCATTTCAATCCCATCATCCGGCAGGATTAGAAGAGGGGCGCGCGGCGAGAGAGGGGTGGGGGTGAGGAGGGGGTGTTGGTGGTGGTGGTGGAGCAGGCAGGAAGCCCGGCCAAGATGGAGGAGGGGCTTCCTGTCGCGTCTCAGCAAAGGAGTTGGAGGACGCCGGCTTGCTGGAGCCAATCCAGTCACTGTATTGGCATAGGTACGGCAGGCACAGATGGCTCAGTCGTCACCGAACGCACACACACACACACACGAATGCGCGCACACTCGACCACACTGTTAAACCATGTGAAGGATGATCACACACCAACACGGGCGCCTAAAAACAGCAGCGAAAACAAGTTTCTAGCGCGGCAGCGGACGGCCATCCATGCAGTCAAATGTGTGAATGAGCGCCGACGAATGTGCACACACACACATGCACACGCACACACACACATGCACACACACACACACACACAGAGCGTGTCTCAAATTGAACATGAGATTAAATGCAAATCAAATCTACTTTAATTCCTGATCCTCTCAACCCTGTAGTGCCCTCCTTTACCAAAACCAAAATAAAACGGCAACTGTGTTCACAGATTAGTTTGAGTGAGTGTGTGTGTGTGTGTGCTTCCGAGTCAATGGGACCCTGTGACCGTGACGGGGGAAACCACAGGACCAGGACACGTCTCTCTTTCGGCCAACCTACTGCCGAGCCGACGGCCTCGTACATCTCTGCTTCCACTCAGACTGAAGCACTCAGAGCAGCAGACGCAGCAGCTCCCTGCCCAGCGGGCAGATGCATGCTTTATGAACATCAGGTCGGGCTGCAGAGACTGAGAAAGAAAAGCTTTTTTTTTTTTTTTTTTTTTTTGTTTAATTTATTTATTTATTTGAAAAATCAAATGGGCCGATGCGCCCGGGGAGATGGTTCACAAGCAGGAGCAACAGAGCCGGGTCAGAATAATGATGGCTGCGAGGCAGATATTGATATTTTCGCGCAGGAGCGGACCAAACAGAGCGCCGGCTGCAGAGAGCTGCAGAGAGTTAAAAATGAATTAGTGAGCGGAGTGGAGAAAAAAAAAACCAATGAGACAATTCACCGCTGGCGTAATGCGGCAAAGGCAGCTCATTCTTAGGATTCCGCGTCTGTCAAGTCCATAAACGTGCAGCGGGCCGCTGAGAAATATTCGACGTTCAGTTTGGCAGAGGGTCGCTTAATGAGCGCCCCCATGAGGAGACTGCGTTTATGACGTGTTCTGGAAGCCAGGGACCCCAGTTTACGAGAGACGAGGGTCGCGCTCTACCAGCAGGCCTCAACTCCAAGCCGACAAAAATACATTTCTGAACTCAATTCAAACAATTCCACGTCGGCTCCAACTGTCAGCCCATCAGCATTTGCGTGTCTTTCTCCTCTTCTGGGGAGAGAGCTGAGCTGGAATCTGTCGACACCCGACCAAACAGTAGCAATTAGGAATGGCAGCGGGTCGCCGCGACGAACGCACTCGCACAAGAGGCAGCGACTCCTGTCAACACTCGTTTGGAGGCAGAAGTTTGGATCCTCTGGTACTCAAGTCAATGTCAAGTCACTCTTGATGGGGTGAACTTCTGGTAACCCCGACGCTGCACTGGCACGACGACTGTCCGGAATTCTGAGTGCCATTATTTTAACCCTTGTTTTGAATGCGCTACATCTTAGTAGCTCTCGAGAGGCCTAGCTATGAGAAACGAAACGTATTCGGAATGGCATTGGACACGTCAGCAGTGACGTCCCCTGGGTTGGGGAGGAATTCTCAGTCATACTGCAGACGACCCACTAGGGAGTTTTAGTTATGGCAGCAATTTTTGATTTATCTAAACAGTTTCGAACCTTTAATGAAAAGAACAACAATGCACAAGCTAAGAGATAAAGTGTGAATGTAAACTGTTAAATTTCAAGAAGAACTGCATATACAACTGTGCTGTTGGTAAAAACTTAATACACTGCCCATAAATACATTATTAGAAGTGTATACTTACATTTGAGTAAAAGTAATGTGGTTTTCCTACTAATAGAACGGCTCTTATTTATTTATAAGAATATACATGGAGCAAGGAGGCGCTTGCTCCCATTTAGCTGCCATCTTGCACCACCATATTTCTAAGGTGTCCCAGTGTGGACAATGCAGCCCGCCTGACGGTGCGTTTCATAATTAGGGTGACTGCTCGCGTCTTTAAATAAAGCAACACAGCAGAAGGCGGACGAGATATCCAGGTTTGGGTAAGCAGGCCACTGGCGAGCTCAGGAGGAGGAGAGAGAGTGAAAGACCGCGGCAATCTGGAATGTAACCACTTGATGTTGCTGCTTCTTCTTGAAAATCTCCAAGTATTACACACGTAAACTTTAAAACAACGTCCATTTGCACTTTAGGTCATTCAAATGAAAATTTTTGGAAACACAAAGCGACGGCCTGTTTTTCGCACCACAGACGGTTCTATGCAGTTGGCGGGTCTTTCCAGCCTTTGATGAAAATACCGAACCCTATAATGGCTGCAAGGAGTGCGGCCATCGCAATCTGAAGTACCAGATGTCATGGTTCCACTCATAATGTATTCACACAGCCAACTTGGAAACGACCCCATTGCGGGGAGATAATTGAGAACAAGATGAACCCTCTATTGGTCACAGGCAAACACAAACTATCTGATTCCTTTCAGTGCTTGGGGTTCCAAAGAACAGTTTTTATTTTGGTGTCTCCATGTGCTTGTGACTGCTCCTCTGTGTTGCCATCAGAGTAAACAAGCCGGCATTAGCGCCCTCCCTGTTCTTTTTTTTGTCACAACAAAAACCCTGCCAGCCAGTCGTATTTCGGCCGGCAACCAACGAGCCAGGGAGGAGATTTAAAGGTCCAGTGTGTAAAATTTGGCTTGATTTATGATTTTTTTATTGGTAAAAACGTAATATACTGCCAATAAATACATTAGCAAAAGTGTATACACGCAGTACAATCAAAGTAATATGGTTTTCTTACCCTTAGAACGCTTCTCATAAATATACATTAGAATATACAAGGGTCTTGCTTCCAGTTAGCTGCCATCTTGCACCACCATAGTTCTAATGAAGCCTGCTGTGGACAATCCAGCTGCTTGACAGCATGTTCCATTATTAGTGTGACTGCTCGCCTCCTCAAATAAACCAACAAAAAAGACCGTAGACGAGGTACCCAGGTTTGGCTGCGCAGGCCAGCGTAGCTCACTGGCAAGCTCAGGAGGGGGACAGAGAGTGAAAGACGGTGCAATCTAAAATGTAACCACTTGCTGTTGCTGTTTCTTCTTCAAAATCTCAAAATATTACACCCTTAACCTTTCAGGTGGAATCTGCAACATTTGAAGGCTAAAAAATCATCATCATGCATATGAGCACCTCCAGTGCGCGCGTGAGTGAGCCGGGAAGTCATAGCGCGGCAGCACTACAAACTACGAGGAGTCAAGGAGCAAGAATCCATCTGCAGTCCAAGTCCAATTTGGAACACCACTGCGTTGCATCGCTCATGTCCTGACCTTTGTTGCGCTTGCCACACTATTCACCACAAGCAGAACTGAAGGCGACAGTGCCAACAGCAGCGGGACAAACAGTCCTCACCGTGTTCACACCCGCTAATAATGCTTTTGGTGTTTTTTCTTTTTGCTAAGACAAATAATAGGCTGAACGGCAGCCTGATGCAACAGCACCGTGCTGTGGCGTTTTTTTTTGTTTCGTTACAAATGGATTTCCAATCTCACAGTGCAGCATAACTCTCTCAAGCTAGAGAGTTGCAAATACATTACACCTATTACATGGAGCACAGCGGGGAAAGAAAACGTCGGTGGAGGCTGAGGGAGAAGCTGTTGCCAGGAGAACGGAGCCGTGTGAGCATTGTGAGAAATGCTGCTACGCCACCAAAAAAGCAATCTGTTTAGACCTGAAATTGCAGCAAATATTTCATAGAGCACAGAAATGTGTATGTCTTCGAGACATACACTTCAGGACTATTGGGAATTTGAATTTCCAAACTGCTCCAGTCAAAAGATTGGACACACCTTCTCATTTAATGGTTTCTCTTTCATTTTCATGACTATTTACATCATCCACAACACATACGGAATTATGTAGTAAGCAAAAAAAAGCGTGAAATAACTCCAACAGGTTTAATGGGCTATGTAAGAGTTATTTAACATTTCTTTTCTTTGTTACATAAGTCCATATGTCTTGCTTACATATTTGATGTCTTCAGCATGTATCTACGATGTACGAATTAGTAAAGATTAACCATGAATAAAACATTGCATGAGAAGTTGCGACTGGTAGAGGAGTGATTTCGGTTGAAAGCATACAAATGACATTGATCCATGACACTTCTGCTCCGACAGCTTTTTCCACGTACAACCTTTAGTGCTTAGATTATATCAGAAAAAAGTTTCAAGCCAGTTTCATGGACAACTCCCCCGCACCCATTAATATCTTTCCGACAGACACGTCCCCAAGTCTTGAGGTTAAAGAGAGCCGAGCTCTAAATCTGAGGCAGGGGTGTTGCAGTGTGTGTGTATGTGTGTGTGTGTGTGTGTGTGGTGGTGGAGGGGCGGACAGGGGACAGCTGTCAGTCGCAGCAGCCTCGGGGCCTACAGGAAACCTGCTGCTGGCTCAGCAACTGTAGGCACAGCTGTCCTGGGAGCTGCTTCCCGACGCCAAGACCGTTCGCCATGCCATCCTCACCGGGCCTCACCGCCGCCGCCACCACCGCCGCATCCAGCAGAGCTGGAGCCACCGTGCGAGGTGGCCGTGACAGCACTTCACACTTCAGCCTCTGCAGGTTCCACTGCATTGGCTTACTGCAGGGCAGGATGGGCTGCGATGGGCAGCAGGAGAGGAGCAGTGGGTAATGGTGTGGGTCACGTCTCACTGCTAACCACAACTGTCGAAGAATGTGAAAGAATACTGGAATAACACTGTGGGCCCACTCAAATAAATATACAGTCAGCCAAAATAATGTATACACACATTTGGAAAAGAAAACTATTATAAATATTTAATCCGTATAAGCACTTCTATACATATTTTTGAAGTTTGATCAAATTCTGATAAAACTGTATCCTGTTGTGCAATGTTTTCCCCACAGGTGGCCCCACGAACGTGACGCCAACAAGTGTTGAAGTATCAAACGATACCCAAGCAGTAGTTGGCCGTACACATAAATGTCTGGAAGCTGATGGCCACCACCTGAGCACCTCTTGTAATTGCAGAGACCAACGGTAACTTGTCTTCTTCTATATTGTGATGTCTGAATACATTTGGTATTGTGATATTTATGCAAGTTTTTATTTTCCTGATGTATGTATACATTCTTTTGGCTGGCTCTGTATAGAAGCTCAGTCCTTGCCAGTTTTTCAGTTCTGTGTTTTCTGCGTTTACTGGGTTTAATAACTAGCAGAAATTGTTCTTGAGTAAAGATCATGGCAACCTGCTATCCGACCTATGTTTTTTATTTCTGTGAGTGAAGAGATGATTATTTAACTCGGTGTGAATATTTACAAAACAAACTGGTTATCTTTTTTTTTTGCTAGCCGGCAGCAATCGTGGCCGTACGACCACAGTGTATCATGTTGTAAATGCACAGAAAATGCTATTTTAGCCCAGCTTCTGGTTTACAGTTCACAGTTCACAGGGCGTTTTCACAACATGGACGACAGGAACCATGAAATGCTCTCACAAAGGAGCTGTTCAGGTGCGACAACCAGAACTGGAACTCTCACACGGGACAACGGAACCATAAAAATAACAACATTAAACTTGAAAAGAAAAATGAGCAAAATGTGTGGCTGGAGATGGAGAAGTGAAACTTCTAAAAGGGGCTAAAATATACACCAAAAAGTTAATAGGTGATGGTTCCTCCAACGCAGAAGAAGCCATCATCAGACGTCAGGGTTTAAGGGGGAAGTCAATGGAGAAAATGAAGTATAACTCCAGGAGATTTCTGTCAGTTTCAGTCATTTTATCAATGTAGGTTCCTCCTGGTGGTGTAAACCAAACTACATTTTAGATGTATTTCTTGGGTAAGAGCCTCTTTAAATACATACTTAAGAGACACTGACGTCATTCCTGTCCTGTTCCTCTGTGAAATAAAGGACATTTGTGGGTGTTATTTTCCATTCGGGTTTCCTGCTGCTGGCCACTCGCGCTACCTTGGATTTCATCGAACCGCAGCCAAAGTCTTGAGTGGAGACAATGGGCGCCATAATCTGATAGCGCTGTCTGTCGGTGCGCTTCCGGGCTGAAGCTCCCGGTGAACCTTCGATATGATCGGCGGGGCCGCGGTGGAAGTGCGCGGGTGAGTGATGGAGGCCGTACACGAAGCGATGCGCCCTCTCCTATTTCAGGAAGGAGACTAACGACATTTATACGACCTTGTTTAGAAGCTCCCGGCCGAGGCGGACGTATCACGAAACCTAATAACGGGCATCGCGGCGTCGCTTTGACAGTCTTCAAATACTCCCGGCTGTTACGTGGAAATGCACAGGAGAAAGACAAAAGGGAGGAATAAGTGCACAATCATCTGCATTTCAAAGGTCCCGGGCTAAAAACAAGGGAATGGCTCAATAATTCATGAGAGCTGCTAACTCCACGGCACTTTAGAGTTCCAGTTGCCGGGATATAGTGGGCGCAGCCGTCGCCGACAAAGACTCAGACACACACACGCACACTTAGCGGGTTTTCTTTTCTGCTTTCAAATCGGAAAAAATATGCAACCCAGAAGCTGAGCTACACAGAAATGCATTTCCTAAGTAGACAGTTGTTGGGAAACAGGACGGAAAGCACTTGATCAGCGTCGACGGAGCGCAAGTGCCAACGTGGTTCTGCAAAAAAAATAAATAAATAAAATAAATCCAAGCACAACGGTGGTTGAGTTGTCAGACGCGCAAGTTGTGCGTCGCCGCTCCGACTGTGACGGCAAACTTTTCTGACCAGCGCGTTGTTGTAAAACACACCCAAGGAGTGAGTGAGTGAGTGAGTGAGTGTGTGTCCACTGGAGGCAGGGCTAAAACCTAAAACCTTATTCCACAAACCGACTGCGGAACATATATATAAAAATATACATATATTTTTTAAATGAACAATTATATGGCCAAATAATTTAGACACTCTGTGTTTTGCTGTTGTAAAATACTGCACTGACTCGTGCAAAAAAAAAAAAAACACTGCAGTGTGAATTTAGTCTCACTTTAGCAGCCTGAAAAGCGCTTTGGGGCGTACTTTGTAAAGTGTTACACAACATCCACTGCATGTTGTCTCCCCTGGTGGGTGTTGAAGAAAAGATGACAGTTTTAAAAAGATGAAGCGCAGACTTTAAACTGAAACTCTGCATCCACGCGCGCTGATCCCATCATGCTAATAAGACAGCTGTGGGAGCAAGAAAAGCTGGTCGCGGGCCAGGCTTCACTTTCATTGCGAGTTAAGTATCATTTATTCATTTATTTATTTATTTATTCATTCATTCATTCATTCATTCATTGACTTATTTATTTATCTATTTTGCAGCTCTGCCGACAGTGTGACTCACACATAGGGACGAGTGGAATGAGACGTGGTGGTTAACGCTTTGCAAAGAGCTGCAAAAATAAGTCGTGAGTCAAAGAATAATGCCAACAAAAGTCTGAATTAGGTCAGGAAAGGGGATGAACCGAGTGGGTTATATTCGGGCGTTTCAAAAGGCCTGAGCCACATGCCTGAAACACACAGCACTCGTGCGCTTCCTCATTCCGGGGGGTGAGCCGTCACTTTTTGAATTCCACTGGAATTCAATTCTGCCAACTTTACATCTTGCAATTCTGCATTTTGCTTTTAAGACCTCAGTACCGCCGGCGTTGTAACTTGTTGCCTCAAATCGTTATCTCAATTATTCTTTTGCTGCTTTATTTTGACTATTCTTTGACTCTCTATGCACTTTTTAAGGACCAATTACTGAAGACCGACCGATTGTGCTGCTGAGAAACTGAATTTCTCAGCTACTCATCTATCTATCCATCTGTCTATCTACGTAGCTAGCTAGCTCGCTATTTAGCTATCTATCTAAAAACACTGTTGTGTGTTGATTTCGCTGGACGGAAAGGCCTTAACGAGCGGGCAAATAACAAGCAGTCAGACTGGTAACTTGGAAGTTAGCAGACCGACTTTGTGCAGTTTCTGCAAACAAGTTCACATGCTGTGTCATTTAACGAACCGCCAGACAGCCGTGGTTGTGAAATTTTTGGTTGAAAATGTGAAAAAAAAAGAGCTCTAACAAGCAAGCTGACCGACTTCCCTACACTAGAATTGCCACATGTTAAGTCCCATTGAGGCAGCAATGACGCTGCCACAGTCAGTCGTCATGAAAGGAGTCGTGTTGGTGAGCGCGATGGAAGCACTTTTAGAACGACTGCTGGTTTGAGACGGAGGAAAAGCAAATCGTCCAACATAACCACTTCCTGAACTTCCACACACCTCGAACACCGACCGCGACCAGGTTTTGGCCTTTTACTAACTGCGTATTTGTCCTTGTGGCGCTCGCCCGCTTGAATATTAAGAGCGAATCAAAAAATGCCTCGACACCAGCGAGCCACTCGTGACGCTTTGGCAGTGCGAAAGATCCAAAAGTGTTGAGTCATAACAGACTGAAACTTTTCACCAGCCATCTGCCGTGAGAAAAAAAGACCACTGGGGGGTCAGATTTTGTGACGTTCACGATATATCCTACTAAAAATGAAATGAACAAAAAAAAATTTAAGACATGTGTTCACTCTATCATAGTTATTATGGGATGAATTCAAAATTTGAAGAAATTCAAAGTCTGAATAATTTACTGCCATGATTAGAATCATATATATCTATATACATTTCCATATGGTGAGGCCCTGCGAAAACAATGCACACAGTGACCGTCCTCCGGTACTGTCGTGACTGACAGAAAGCTATGAAAGGCCGCCCTGTCACTGGTGGCCAGGCAGTGACGACCCAGCGGCAGAACAACGGAGCGACTGGAGGAGACGGCAGATAAATTTAACCATTTTCACGCAGACTCCATCCTTATATGTATATACATATATGTATACAGTATGTATACATATGTATATATATATATATATACATATGTACACATATATATTTATAGAGAAAGTGTTGTCACACAATTCAATTCGATCGTTTCAATAATTTATTTCCTCGACATGACAGAAAGTGGGCTAGCATTTTTATTTTTGTGGAATAAATTTGGGTCGCGGCTTCATTATGAGCATGAAATTGTGGCTCCTGAGACTCCACCAGTTGAGAACCAGCGGTGTAAGAGATGGCGTTTCCTGGGCGAGCGAGTACGTACTAGCGCCGATGTCGTCCTGCCGGCGGGGACCCTTCGTCATCATCATCATCACTCGGCAAACCTCAACTCACTTCCTCTGACATGCACACGCACAGACACTCTTGACTTGTGACATCTGGCCGGGCGAAAGCACAGCGCGTGACCTTAACTGCGAAATAAATAAATAAATACACAAAGTGCTGTGAAATTTCCCACAGTCTATTAATAAAAAAGAAAACACCGTTCCGTTCCAACGACTAGGAAGTTGAGAAGGAACTTGATGATCTGATACTCGGATGGGGGCCCGGGCTGGTGTCAGAGAGGTCGTTTCCTGGAAGATCCTGTGATACGCACCATGTGTTCTCACATGTATGAGCTCTGAGGAGGAGGGGCAGGTGAGGGGAGGGAGGTTGGTGAGGTGGGGGGGGGGGTCTGGCCGTCAGACGGCAGCCGTCGAGCATGAAAATTTATGCTACAGTGATCGGGAAAAAAGTCGTGAGGAGAGAGAAGCTGCTGAGGGTTTTTTTTTTTTGGTGGAGAGGGACGCAAGGAGAGTGAAGTTGAGAGGCTGTGGCGGCTCGTTGAGGGAGTATCAAACTACCGAGGAAGACAGTAGGACTCTCGTTGATGTAACGGAACTACATGGCACTCAATGTCCCGAAAAAAAAAAAAAAAAAAAAAGAATTCAACCGGAAAAAAAACCCAAAAAAAAAACCCTCTTGTTGAGATGGCGCAGATCTAACGCAACGCACCGCGTTCTGAGCATCTTCTCAGCGACGTTGTCGCGCTCACGCCCCACTGCAGCGCTGCCATTTGGCAAGGTGGCAGAGGTGTTGCAACGGGGCACAAGAGAGTTATCAGTGAGTCCCAGAACTTGCGCATCTCAGCGCACTCTCTAATGAGCAGCAGACTTTCATCTTTGGGTGAATGGTTTGCTGACAGAGCACGGACTGAGGTCGTCATTAGAAAAGAAGAGATGAGATGAGTTTGAGCTTAACACGACACTCGATACTTAGTATTGTTTCTAACCACCTACAACCTACACAATTTCGTTCATACTGTTGGCACACACATTCTGAAAGGGCTGCGAGCAAAATTAGCAAAGGATTTAACATTATTGTTTTTGTTTGTTGTTTGGAGTTGGTTTCGCACGGCGTGGCCCCTTTAAATGACAACTCACATGAATTCTGAATTCTGAACTGTTTTTTTTGTAAGAAAACCAGTTGGTCTCTTCTTGCCATTATTCCCAGTTAAGTTGTTGCCTCTGCTGCGGCTGTCGGATAGAAAAAGCTCTCTGGTCACTGAACGCTCTTGTAGATTTTTATCACCATCTCTTAGCTTTTCCTTTTCTATTATTCCATTTTGGTGATTTTCTTTCGGAAAATATCTACTCGTAAAAAACAAGCTCTGTTTTTGATTTTTTTTTTTAATAACCATGACGTCATTTCAGATTTAAAGATAAGACAAAAAATATCACTGTTCAATTTCTCGGGGGGTGGGTGGGGTGGTGGCATATCTAATATGACAAGTGGATCAGGAAATAGGGGTTGAAGCGCCTCTTTAAATTGCATGACGTTGTGCGCGGAGGGTATTTTGAGCACACTGGTTAAAAACAAAAAACTGAGGACTGAGTGCAGCAGCAGGACGCTCTAACCTACACATGGCAATGAGACATAGCAGCTAATCTGACCAACTAAACATCCAACAGCTGGACAAGTCACATACATTTCTAATTCCCTTTACATTAAAGCGTCTATTCCACGTTGGTCCCATTCTGCATCAAGCGCAGAGGTGACATGACATATGTTTTGCAATCAGGCGGGCAATCCACTGTGTATTAGGTCACAAACACAGTTTATCGGTGCTGCCTTTAGACTTATGTAATTGCGTGTGCGCGCTCCCACAGCAGCACTCTGTGTTAATTCAATCGATAACCTATAATCAAGGCTGGGAATCCATGTCACTGCTGTGCACTGATTCTCTTGAGGCTGCCGGACAACACGGACAGAGGCTGCGGCGCTCGGACGGTTATCGGTCGATGTAAAACACACACACACACACACAATTTCTAAATGAGTAAATGTTACTTGGGGTGCCTGGCTTCCTGTTTTACTCCTGCATCTGTTTCTCTCCTGGCCGGTTTTGTCCAGTCTGCTGTTGTGGTGTGTTTACAGTATGACAGCGGAGCCAGCAGGACGGATGTGGACTCACTGATCCGGCCAAACCCAAGGACAGTCGGCCCTTTCAGAGCAGGCTGAGCCGTCTCCAGGGTCCGGTTCTCTCAGGGGTCAACATGTGACAACTCATGTAACAGTGCAGGTTTTGTGATGAGCAGTACGACAATAAAATTCCACCTGGCCGAAAATAAAAACAAATATCTTGAAAGCTATTCTTGGTAATATTTGAAATATTACATGTGGATTTTCTTTAAATGACAAGACTTTTGGGGATTATGTCACATTAGATGCTGACATTTTTCTAAACTTTTTTCACTCTTAACTTTTCACCTTTTTCCACTCAAATGCGAAACAAACCATATTTTTATTGTAACGTTACATGCCAGCGACATGCTGTAACATCATTCGCGTCTATTACTAAGTACTCCGCTCGTGTTTACGACCTTTTTTTTTTTTAACTACTATGTTGCGTTCGAGGACCAGCAGCTAGCTGCGCACCGCCGAAAACGATGCGGGGGGAAGCGGCCACTTAACTCAGGGAGGGATGCTGCGTCTCAGCGGTCCGCTAACGCAACATCCAGAACGGACGCTGCTGCCCACACACGGCCAATTTCCACCGACAAACCTGGGACGTTCACTCGAGCCCTTCCCTAAACCTCTCTCTCACACACACACACACACAGATACACTCACACATACACTTGGGGTCAGGCTACTTACGCCCTTGGTCTGGGGAAGCCCATTGACAGCAGCACGTCCAGACTGGAGCCACATTTCACCGAGCCCGGGCGGTTCTGACGGAGCCTCCGAGGGAGGATTTTACTATACAGGTCATCTTTGGCAGCCATGGTTCCCGCTGGGTACACCTTGTCTCCCCCGCTACCAGACCGCCGGCTTAGTCCATGAGCCGCGGCCAGGGGTTCCGTGTGTGTGAGAGGAGCGGCGCTTCGAGGGCGACTGTACGCGGACGGAGCTCGGAGCGGAGCGGAGCTGAGAGGGACGGCGCTCGGCCACACGGAGAGCTGAACTCCGCCCACCGGAGGAAGCGGCGAATGAGGCGCGGGGGCTGACCGACCGAGTACTACCAAACACAACACGCAGCTCACCACAACACTGCGCACAAAGCACATGACACAAAAAGGTTCTCAGAAGCACTTTTTAGTTTAGTTTTGTTTGGGGTTTTTTCCCCGAAACGATGTTTAGGCTCAGTCGTGGGGTGACAGAAGACATCATGAATGCACGAGAAATTATTGAAATAATTCAGTGGGAGCTATACAGTTTATTTGTATGTTTTATACAAAATTACACTCGTTTTACAAATCTAATATTAAATAGAAAGAGTTTATTTAAAATGATCTTTTTGTACACGTAGAAAAATAGATTAGTATTTTTTGCATTTGTAGGAATTATGGCTTTGAACTGTGCAGGTAAAATCATTGTACCCAAAGCTCAAAATTGAACCTTCTGCTCTTAAATATTACCTTATTTATATGCAATAAATGGGGAGTAACGCCTTGCCATGCATATCCATCAGCTATTCTTATTTAAATGATTAGCTGACTATCATTCAGTTCTTAAAGGTCTAAAGATCCTCAGCATACCCCCGATTATATCCTCATTCATCGGTTTTGCTACTGATTCAATACTAAAATGATTCGGTTGCTGACAACCAGGTCTCATTGGGAGCCGTGCTTGTGCCACATCTGACCACAATGGTCCCCGCACTGGCCTGGAATTGTCCAGTCTGGGTCTTCAGGAGTCGCTGGAGGTCAGCGCTGACCACCAACAGTGCTGGCAGATGGATTGTAGGGAGCAATGACACAGAAGACGCAGCCTGCCTCCTGGAAGGCTTGTCTCAGCTCCACCTAGTGGGCAAAGCGCACACTACATCAGATAGCAAGACTGGTGGAAAATTAAAATTCAGTGTTAGTGACATTCTTGTCACTAACAGTGTTTTTTTTTTTTTTGTTTGTTGTTGTTTTTTTACCTTTAAACTTTAGATTTATTAGATTATTTTTTTCACGTTCAAGTTAAGAGAAACTATGAGATGCAGATACTCTCTCTTACCAGCCTTTCATTGTCGAGACACAGACCCACAACAGCCCCACCGCTGCCTGGCAACTTTACAGCTGAACCAAACTGGAAGACAAAGAGAAATCTAAATGAATACACCATTACATTTACAGACATACGGTTTTAAAGGTCCCACATTATTCACAGTTTTCATTCAATACTGCAGCCTGACATTGTTATTATCATTTTATTTTGGCTTGCTGCTAAAACTGATGCTGTATTGTACTCATATAAGTTAGGAAGGGGATAAAAACAAGGTGGTCAGGAGGCCGTCTCCACCCTCAATCATCCGGGCACAATCAAGCTGGACTTATTGTCATGAAGGTATTGGTCCTGTTTGTGACATCACAAATGGATCCCTTTTAAAATGTGTTTCAGCGAATGCTTTGTGAAAAGTGGAACAAAAAAAGAAGTGAAGATGTTGGTAAAGTGAATTTTCCATAATATGGGACCGAGCTGCATACCTTCCTCGCCAGCTGGACCATCTTGAGATTCCCAGGGCCGAGGCAATCATCAGTGTAGACAGTCCTGTGGGACAACTGGTTATTAAGGATGTGACTCTGACGAAAGTGACGTCTCTCCGGCCCGAAACAGAAGATTTACCTTCGCAGTTCAAAGTTCTGGTCCATCAGCCGTGCCAGAGCATTCCAGTCTTTGTTCTGCAGAGCCATCCTGAGAAAAGAACATCGCCGCGATCACCTTCAAGCTTATCAGCTATTTGTTTTGGTGACACTTTCAGGGTCTCGTAAATATTTTTATCCCATTCGTGAGAGAAGCCACTCAGAGAATGTGAACAGACATGCCTTTTTTTCAACATTTTCTTTTCTTTTCTTTTTTATTTCAAATTGAGGGCTCTTTGAAAAACATTCACGAGCGCTCTGACCAACCTGGCCTGGTCGGTGAGCTCGGCAAAAGTCTTCATGGCGTCAACAACCAGAGGTTCGCCTGTGAAGGGACAGAAACTAATCCATCAAATGAGTGACTCTGTTTCCTGCTGAAGCAATCTTCAATAGCCAAAGTATACACGTAATGAGCAAATCACCAGTCAATTATAAGAAAAGACTTAATGTAGACATCATCAACTTCTCTGAGTCTCAGGTACGTACCGCTCAGCCAGCGCTGCCTGATGTTGCTATGGATACGTCCAGAGTCGCTGGGGTCACTGAGATAAGCCAGCCAGAAAAGTGGGAGCACCTTCATGTCCATAGACACATAATTCCCTAAGAATGGAAAAAGAGATATTTGAAAAATGAATGCATCGGCTACTTAGCTTTCCTAAACAAGGCAGTGGATGCTGTACCGTAGCCCTGCTCCTCCATGATCTTCTGGCTGAAGTCCATGTAGACTAGGCCCTCATAGACCTTCCACAACAAAGGAACACAATTCACGCTTCTGAAAATTAGGATTTAAATAAGAACTAACAGTTGAATACACGCATGGCAGTTAACGTACTGCTGACCTGCACAACTCTGTCCTGCAGGCCGGCAGTTATGAAGAGTTCATCGCTCTCCACGTTGAGGATGAAGTTGGCCCGGATCGGCTTTGGAAGATCCTGGTTGCAAAATAAAAATAATAAAAAGATGTAAATTTGATTGCATTCTGGAAAACTGGGGGACAGACTAAAATCCACTGTTCCTACATTGTCCGTAATGTTGTAGAATTTCATGAGACACTTCAGGGTGGCTGAGACGATGGCGCTGTAACACAGTAGGGAAGTGAAAAGACCTATTGGTAAATTACATCTCTGTGAAGGCAATGTTGAATTCGATGCAGCAAAGGTGGAAAACAAACCAAAGCTACTTACCTGCTTCCAGCAAGGCCCTTTATTGTGAAAGACAGAAACCGTTTTAATTTCTAAGTGTGTTGGAAGCATTGCGGATGGTTTTAAATATCAGGTTTTAAGTTTATGAGGGACTTCTCACCACTTGTCGAGGAATGTTGGTGTCATACTTCAGAGTGAAGTTCTGTTTGGTCAGTGCAATGCTGTAAAATACAGTCCATACAAAAAACAGATTATAAATGAAAATAATAATAGATGTACAGTTAAGTTCAGTTAAAACAAGCGTCCATACTTGGTCAGACATCAGACATGTCTAAAATAAACTGAACCCTCTCAGTGTTGAGACAGAAATTTTTTTTCGGCCAAATTAAATTGCTTAATTTTTTTCTGTCTTCACTTCACATAACGCATATACTTTGTGATCTACACCCACTTCAAATGTTCATAGACGTAGGAAATGCATGATCTGAAGCTGAAAGTCGAAGCGGTGTCAATAGTGAAGGACAGGTTAAAAAAAAAAAAAAAAAAAAGCCAATCTCCTGTGGCACATAACTATCATAGTTTTGAGAGAACTCATTCTTCTGGACACACCTATGAACAAACATCTCATGGTGACGCCTCTCTGTGCCCCCACCCTCCCTTGTCTCACCCTTGTTTGGAGCAGAACTGGTAGAACTTCTTGCAGGTTGCCTGCAGCAGCCTCAGACCTCCCAGGTACCTTTTAAAGGGCAAGAGGCAGTACATTAGGGCAAACAGAACACGTACATCTCATTCATGAGATCTTACTGAGCGACGGTGCCCTCACGCACCCTTCTTTTCTGCTGATGCAGAACAGATCCTGCAAGCTCCCGAACTCCGTGGGGTCGTTGAGTGGATGAGGGACCAAAACCTGTCAAACAGAGACGCAGCTGACTTTGTTGTAAAAAAAATAAATAAAAAATACATCTGTGTGTGTGTGTGTGTGTGTTTACTAGTGTCTGGCTCTCCACTAAGGTGACTTCAGCCCAGAAGTTCGAGATGGACATAGCGATGGTTTTCCCATTGAAGCCGTCTGAGGGGTTCCCCATTATTCCAACCCTGCGAGGAGTCACCACACAGAGCTAAGACCACCATTTCTGCAGGTGTCACATTGACATTGAATTGCCCTCGACCGGCGTCCCACCTGGCATAAGAGCGGCACGTGATGGGTTTAGCAGGATTGTCCTGTTGCTTGGTGGAGTAGTGGGTGAGCCACTTGGTGTAATCAGGGAGACCCTGACATGCAGGAGGAAAAGGTGGAATTAGATGCTGCGTTTAAATCTCAGCAGTGGCAGCATGCAGCATCAACAATGTGCAAGGACTTTTACCCAGTAAGGCAACAAAAAATATTTTTGTGCGTTGTGTAGTTTAATGAAGGAATGAAGGAAATACTTTCAGAGTTTTTAAGTTTATGTACCAATAAATACATTAAATACATTGATGAAAGAAAGAAAGAAAGGACACTGACTTGTTCTCTGAATTGTCAGGTCAACAAATAAGATATAATCATTGAAAGTTGTACTAAACTCAATCATCTGCCTATTCTATGTAAAAATATCTTGTTTAGTGTTGTCTGTTTCTGCTGGGACTGCAGGACTTTAAGATGTAGATTTGACTGATGAATAAGTAACAAAAAAAAAAACAGCCTACTTGTTTATACAGGCCAGAGTTCACATATTAGAGAGACCAGAATTCGAGAATCATTCATTTTTGTTTGGAGTTAGACACATCTTCTATTGCATAGGATAAAGGTCATCATTTCTAGTGTTTATCTTAAGATTGCACTGTGGAGTTTTGTCTTTAAATAGTTTTGCAAGATGCAAAACCATGCGAAAATGAAAAAATGGTTCAGATGAATTTGTAAAATGATAAGATGGGTACAAACCACTTGTCCAATGAGCTGGAAGCCAGTAGGAAGCTTCATCCCAAACACATCCAGCTGCTTCTCATTAACAAGCCACTCCTGGACATACAGCAGACATTGAAGTTAAAGCTTAGCACATCACATTTATGTATCACTTATTTCTATTAGAAAAAAAATATATTCTGCTCAAGAAGAAATATGCATAATGTTTATCAGTCAAGTTGCACAATATTTAATTTACTCAGACCTGATAATGAAGCTCCCAGCAATGAGAAAAGCCCATCATTTACTTATTTTGCTTGCTTTACTTACTTAAAAGTGAAGCAGGCAAACAAAAGAAACAACCCAGTTCTGAACATCTGCTTTTTGTGATGTCACAGAGCGCACTACTACCACTCAAAGTGCAGCGATAACATTGCCAGCTGGGTGTTCAGTCAACCTCTGTGACCACCCAACAGCTGCCTTGTATTTATCCTGTTCCAAACGTGAAGTTTGGCAGGAAGCTAAAGCCAAGTGTTTTTGCAGGCGCTCTAAACAAGGGGGAAAATAGTCTGGTTTATGGAGTTTTTGTGTGTTTCTCAGTTTTGATAATTACGTTTTTGAGTAAATCACATAATGACAAAAATAAAGATCTGAAAATGAATGTAACATGGTGCTTCATAAATAAGAGAGATTTGTTATTGCTGAGTAAAGAAAACTAAGGTTAAAATCTCTAATACTTCTACACACAAAACAAATCTGATAATCAAATAAACACATAAAATAGATTTTTCCATACCCAGAATCTTCCGAAGCTCTTGTCTGCAGCTTGGGGCTGCAAGTTCAGGAAGTCAGACAGGCAGGACAATTTGTCTTTTTGGATGCAGTAAAACACAACGCTGGCCAGCCGGGATTCAGTCAGTCCCACCTGCGGCTTCTCCAGAAAGCAAGTGACCCTAAATTGAAAATTGCAACTGATTAGAAACGGATGGATTCTGATGGATTCATCAAATCAATTGCAGTCTTCTTTTGTTGGTTTTGCTCCCTTTGAGGAAAAACTCTCACCTGTGGGTGTCTGGGCAGACCTCCACGATGCCCCTAGAGCTGCTTTTCTCACTTTCTTCAAGCTCATAATAAATGACCAGCTGCCCAGGCTGCAGACACAGAGGATGCAACAAATTGTATCCCCAATATAACATTATATGAAAGAATAACATATTGCATAACATCTAAATTGCCCAGGACGTGACCAAATGAATCGAGCACGTTTGAGATGTGCCACTCCGTGACACATTTTCCCCTCACCGTTGACTTGAAGAAACGGATGACTTGAGCGATGTCAAAGTTCTGGTCTGCACACAGCATGTCTCCAGCAACCTGTTTGCAACAAACCATGTTCCGCCCTCAGCTCCATTGCAACATGTCTGATTAGCAACAAGGCGAAAACAATCAGGGCACTGGGGCAGTCGTACCACCATGATGTCATCCTGCAGCTTGCGGCTGCGTATGGCCAGCTGCAGGTCAGCCACAGCTCCCAGCTGGTCCTCCAGCGTGGTGCTGCCGTCGTTTATCACATTTTCCACCGGGAAGTCGTTTGCCGTGGCCCAGCGCTCATAGTGCTTGTACCTGGTGACGGAATTAGAATGGACGCAGGAAGCTGAATATACATATACAAGGCAAGTGGGGGCACAACATCTAGGAAAAATCAACACCAGGTCACTTCCTGTGCTGCGGTGAGAACTCACTTGTCGGCGTTCGTGACCAGATACACTTCTGTGAACAACTGCCGCCTGATGAGAAGTCCGAAGAGGTGTGATTTAGTAAGAACCAGCGAGGAGCCGAGACACATTTAGAAATGATGTGAATGTCGTGTGGATATTATTACGTACGTGTTGACTGTTTCCCACCAAAAGTCAAGGATCTTCTTGCCTCCAGTTCCAGGCAGCAGGGCCTTTGGGACTCCAATCAGGTGGCTGTAAAGGCCTGTGTCATCGTTCTAAGACAGGAGAGCAGCACAGAAAATCATCTATGTCTGAAGAAACATTCAATACATGTTATTTTATTTGGTTATTTATAGCTTTGAATAGTTTTTTTAAAGAACGTGGCGACAAACAAGATGATTTAAGTGCATATAATTTATATAATTTGAATTATTTCGTTTATCTAACTAGATATTACATAATTAACGGATACGTTAATATTAATTTCTCTATCGGCGCGGTCTGCGATTACAATTCACACAACCTGGGTAATTAGCAGACTGCTAATGAAATACATTGGGTGACCAGATTATAACAAACGCATCCCTAATTTGTTTTACTTATTAACTTTCCTACGAGTCAACCTTAAAAATGAAATTCTATGAAAACCTCGTAGTGTTGTTGTGTCAGCAGTTAGCCGAATGCTTTGCTGCACCGCTGAGATTCCAAACATCTCCCCAATCATTGCCTGGTGGATTCACGAGTTTTGCTACAGGTAGTACAAAGGTAAAATGTCACTTTTGGAGGTGCGTCGCGCTGCGAGATCACCCGTTAAAGAAGGCGAACTTTGAACCGCCTTGAACCACAACCCAAGTTACCCCCTTTGCTAGCGCAATATTTACCATACATACCTTAATTTGTGTCTCCAAGACGGTGTCGTGACCCGCGACTAAGAGTATACAAATCATTCCTGACACGTTGCTTTATCGCTTGTTTCCTTAATATTACTGAAAATGGTGCAGAGGTCGAAAAACCCTCTGGCATCCAAAGCGGATCGCTTCAGCGAGACGGACTTCCGGCAAAGCCCTACAAAATAAGACCAATTTAGCGGCTTCTTAGCCAGATTTGCAGAATTCGGGGACAAAAATATATACATTTTTAGAAATTTGTTGTTGGGTTCAAAGAGTGCGTCTTCAGTCTAAAGAAGGTGACACAAACGTGATTAAGTGGGCAAAATAAAATAGAATGAAATCGTTTAAATCTGACTTGCCCACCACATACATCTGAAGATCATGACCATGGCGTGTGTTGATGAAGTGATGAATATAAGACTGGCTCCAAATATGTATCCATTTAAAAAGCAAACTGCATTTGCACTTTTCTAATATGAAATTAATTAAACCAATCCCTGAACAAATGTAAATAAACAATGGAAAGTGGTTCACGAGACAGTATGTTAAATGTTTCTTTTATTAGAAAGACCAACAAAGCCTGCCTACATTGCGATATTTAACAACCCCTGTTTATTTAGCTAGTTACATTGTTGCAATGCAATTATCATCCCCAATGAGGTTCATGAAACATACAAAAATACGAGGCAAAAGAGCTTAACTATAAACTGGATGGAGCAACTTGTTATCAGCTGGACAAAATGATACCGATAAAAGAAGAAAACAAGTCAAAGCATAAATACAATGGTTTATCATACCATTAACATAAGTGCATGTGATAGAGCAAAGCGGAGTTCCCCTGATTTTAAGGAGAAAAAGAGCTTACTGTGTATCATGTTTTTCAAGATTTCGATTTCAGAAGGTTGACGTGATGTTTTCTAATATTAGAAATGGGCTGTGTTCACAGGATATTACTGAAGGGTGCCACAGAGCAAAGAAGCCGGATTTGAATATTAGTAGAAAATATTGCATTACACTCCTTCCTTCCTTCATGCAGACTACAAGAAATAAAGTATCCCAAAGCATTTCAAGTACTCTTTTGGCCCAAACGTGGTTTTCTTCATATACATGTTGGATGGCAATGGATCTCACTGGGGATCTGTGCTGGATGATCCCACAATGCCGTGCTGTCGTAACAGGTTTCTCAAAATCTGATTCTTGGACTTCCAGTCTTCCACCTGAGCGGAGCAGACAACAAAAGAAAATACTTTAATGACTTCTTGGTCCCCCTGCAATAGCTGGTTTATGACCATGTGTGGTCGAAATGATTGTCATGTCCATGTGACCAAACTTAGTTTATATTTTTTTGCTGGCCTTTAACCTTAAATTTAGCCAAACTTGGCAAGATGTCCTAATAGACAACATTAAAAGATTTTATTTAATACGGGTTAGGAGAGATTTAAAAAATATAGAAAGTTAAGAAAAAAAACACACACATATGAAAGCTATAAGAGACTTAGATTAATAAGAAAGATTAAAGTTTTTATGGTTTTGTGTTTGTACTTATTAAAGCAACCTGGTTTTTGGCCACAAATGGATCTCAATGTAATTTTAGACTGATGAGAAAACAATGTAAGGAAACCATTGTAGTAATTTTCTGTCTTTCTGTCCCATTTCAGTTCATCTGTCTATTCATGACTTGTAAATGACAAACACTGCCATTAAACATTGACTGCTAATCTGTCGCCCAAACATTGTGGCACAGAATCAAACGTACCTCCTGCCTAAGTAGCTGGTTATCAATTCTGAGACGATCGAGGACGTTGGTATCGTCACCCAGCTTCAAGTTGCTTTGCCGAAGCTCCTTGATGTACTCACAGGCTTTGGACAGGATTCCTCCTTTACTCTGAAACCAACAAAGGCAGAGAGCAACGTGAAGATTCACAAAGCCCCTCCCCTTTTTCTTGCTTCTAATGTTTGTCAAAATCTTCATTTTAAAGACAACAAAAAAACATAGTGCAGAGTCAATAACTGCGTTTCCATTGCCCCTAGAATTGCGCAAAAGCTAAATATCGCAATAAAAAACTGGTAATGGAAACGCCTCAATTTCGAAAAACCTCTCAAATTTCGCCAAAAGGAAGTGGTTTTTCAGATGCATCGATACAGAGGTATATCGCTCAAGTGTCATGGAAACACTTTTTTTTCGCATTTACATGTTACCGGACGGGACGTACGGTGGTAACGTGACCCGTTCACTTCAGGCAAAAATGGCGCGTTATGTTTGGTCGGAGGAGGAGACGGAATATAAGTAATCAAAGAGAAAAATATAACAACCGTTCTTGACAGCAAACAAACGCAAATGCAATTCTCGTAAATCTCATGCGGACGAGATTTTACGAGAATTACGGCGGTTCACACCATTCAATGGAAACACGTGCAAATCGCAATTGTACTTTGTCGAAATGTGAGAAATATCCCTTGTATTTTGCGAAAAACTGTAATGGAAACTCAGCTAGTGGCTGGGAGTCTGCTGTGCTCACCTGCCCTGTCTTGGTGTAGTCAATGTTGCAGTCTGGGATCGCCTTTGACAGCTGCACAATCCAGTTGTTAATCTTGTCTCTACGCCGGCGCTCGACTGCAAGTAGTGAAATCAGAATGAGCGACCCAAATATGTGGGCGGGTGTTTGAGATGAACACAGTGATCCAGAGCTCACCTTCATTGTGCTGGGCTCGCCTTTTCTCATCTCTTGAACCCCGCGGAGCTTCTTGCTTTCTAGAACAGTCCAAGAAAACAACAATAATAATGATAATGAGTTGGTCTGAAAGGCCAGATTTCTGGACTGTTTAGTGGACTATAACAGAGCATTAATTACGCAATGTACGGCTGAGTCCGGGGTGCGATTGTCCTTTGGCTGGAGCCTGTCAACACTTCCTGCGGTGACATCATCACATAAAGCTGCCCTGTCACACAGGAGCTTACCATCAGATGCTGACGCCGCGGACCGTGGCGATGTTACAAAGACTCACAAATATTAGCTGAAGACGGTTCATATTAACTTAGCAGAGTTGACACATAATGGGTTTTACATGTGGACAATGGCTACCTGTGGGTGTGGTCTGGCCCAGCAGTGTGTCAGAAGTCTGCACTGTGGTTACCATGGTGCCAGTGGTGGCATCTGCAATGGTGGCGGGATAGTAGGCGTACTGTGCCTCGGTGCTGCCGTCTCCCTCCAGCCCCTCAGACTGAGAGAGCACAGCCTGACATCAGAGACACATCATCGCTGCTGTTACGCAACAAAAAGCTACTGCAGTGGAAAAAAAATAATAAATCTCGGTAAAACTTGACTAGCTCAAGAGAAGGGAGGTGGAAAGAGGCAAATACAAGCAAAAGATGAGGAGAAAGAAAATGAAGAAAATCAAATGCACAGAGGGTCTGTGTTAATTAGCAGAAAACATTTGTGAACTATTAAAAAACTGGATAGGAAGAAATTGTGTTTTGAGGTTGGTATTATTTTAAACAGTGATGCTGGGATTACTCCATAAAAGTAATCCAACTACTGATTACTCCTTAAAAAGGTAATCTAATGACTTCTTTAACTACTTTGTTTCATAAATAATCAATTACTAATTACTTTAGTTAAAAGAAAGATAAAGTAACAGTTGCTCAGTGCTTTTGAATGAACTTTATTAAAGTGCAAATTTTACAATTCCAAATATTGTCGTCTTGTTTCCTGCACATAACGTATAACGAACCACAATATTCTTTGATTTCGACGAGATGAACTCGAAAAAATGTTTGTATTTCCAGCTATCCAACGCAATCGCTGATTTTTCTTTTGTCGCCGCCATGCTTGTTTTGGTGCGTCGCATATCAATGACTTTCTGCGACATCGTCGTTTTGCAAAATATTTCAGAAAAGTAATGGAATCGTTACTTGATTAAGCAACTATGATATAATTACCAGTTTTGCCACAGTAATCCTGTTACATTGCTCCATTACTCAAAAAGTAGTTTAATTACAGTAGTGGATTAGTTCGTAATAGATTACTCGCCAACACTGATTTTAAACATGTACAATACATTTTCCAACTCAAAGGCTTGCCAATGGTTTGGAGTTTTCTGTTGAAGTTCAAGTTTTAATAGCCAAAATTCTATCTTTTCAATTAGAACATTCAAAAATGTATTCATTCAATGTGAAGGAATATACAGGAGACTAAAAGGAGGAGTAAGTCTCCGCATAGTGGTTTTATGCAGGGGTCAGACATTTGTGCTCATGTCAGGGGCAAAAGTTGTACCTGTGTGACAGCCTGAGTTGTTGCAGGGAATCCAGCCACCAGACTGACAGCAGCAGCTCCATCTGTCTGACCCTCCAGCTGGCCATCTGACACCTGGATCACTCTATAGGTCACCTGGGAGGTGACACGTGTCACTCTGAATATTTCAGTATCACTCAACTGCCACACGTCCAGTCGCGCGGTGCAGACAGAACCATACAGATGCTGAAGATCACTGCAACTGGCGAAACGGCCCAAATTGTTCACATACATCCACAGCACATTTTGTAAAAAAAAAAATAAAATAAATTCCAGCACTTCGAGCAAAACACGAAAACAGAAAGCTGACAACGGAGCTTTTTTTTGCTTGCAGACGGAACGACAAATAAGCAAGAGGTTGAACCATGCCTGCAGTCTTTATGAGAAACAAACAGAAGGTTAGAAGCTACAATTTTTTTGTAATCTTACTGCACCCTGTGTATACAGCCTCTCACTGCAAGTGCAAGGGCATAGAGGACTTCCTGGCAGGTCAACTTCAAGTATTGTCTGAGCAAACGTCTCTTTACCTGGCCCCCTGCTCCCTCAGTCTTGAAGAGATATTTGATGGGTTGGTCAGAGAAAGTGGCGGCAGACTGGATGGTGGTGATAGCGGCTGGATCTTCTGCGGTAGCGACAGAACCTGAAGGTAGCATCACAGAATTTTAAAGACAAAGAAGTGTGTGACAGTAGAACAGCATTAGATTTCCTACGTACATAGATATAGCCCTTGTGGATTTAGCAAAAATAAAGGAATACCCTTTACAATTGTGCAAAGTGACGTTGACTACAAGGGTTCAAGTAACTTAGCTGCCGCTAGTTTGCGTCTTTTACCTTCCTCGTTGACCACAACACCCCCGTCTGGTTCGGGGCTTTTCTGTTGGCTGTAACACAAAAACACAAGTAGACAAGCTCCTGTTAAACGAGCCGGTCGTTAAAGTGATTACATCCAAGGCAATGCATCGATGAATTTGCCAGTCAATCGGGATGTTCATGTTAGTTTAGTTGATAATGGCGCATTGTATCGTCCCACTTACCTCTTCATTTCTGCCCACAGTCAGACGAAGAGACCGCCTTCACTTGTTCCGACAGCCAGACTGAGAAGTTGGTCAAGTTTCACAAGAGAACAAGGGAAGAAACTTGTTCAGAAATTTAATATTTCCAATGAGACGTTAGGAAGACAACACTGGAGCGGAGAATTAGGTCTGAAACGATGTTGAAATGGATTGTTGGTAGCTAGCGAAGCTTCATGAACGTTAAACGTTGGGTAACGGAAATCGTTAACATTTGGCTTCAAAATAAAATGCTTTGGTTTGTGGGGCCGAACAAATTAAACGGTAAATTAAAGTAATGTTTTTATAATTGTATGAAAATAAAAATAAAAAGTAATTTTGGTTGTATTATTTAGTGTTTGTGTCCGTTAGGAAGCCAACGTTCAATGTATACGTGAGCCGTTTTGTTTTGTTTTTTAAATTGAAAGTCGGAAATGACCTTCCATTGTGGCTAGCTCGACGTACCACTTATTCGGGCTTCATTACAATTCGGCCACAGCGGTTCATACAGATGTTCATAGCGCTCTCAGTTTTGCTGTTGTCGCAGATATGCCTACAGGCGTCGAACCACACATCTTGTATTGTTATATAATTGTTTGCATGACGTATACAAAGTTACATTGTCATGAAATTATTATACTAAGAACAAAGATCCACTTACGCTGCAGTGGTCCCTCCCCCGATATTTGTCAACAGATCGGCGTTGCGGTTACACGCATGCGCAGCAGGAAACTATTCATCCGGTTGTTGTCTTTTGGTGTGTGTGTGTGTGTGTGTGTGTGTGTGTGTGTGTGTGTGTGTGTGTGTGTGTGTGTGTGTGTGTGTTGGGGGAAGCATGAAGTTATATCTGCAAAAATAGATGTGGATTAATAATAATAATAATTGCAGTATTATTTAGTTTTTTTATTGAATGTAAATAGATGTAGCAGTTGGTTATGAACCATATACAGTTTCAGATCACCCGGACGTTGACTGTACGCGAGACATCAGCGAAAAGTACCGTTTTATTTGCATCCATTTGACAACTTCCGCTCTGTCTGTCTTACCGGCTGGTCTGAATTATGCTAACTTGACCGGAGAAGTTCACACGGCGATCAACAGAGATCAGTATTGAGTCCAGCTTCTTAGTTTTTCATTCGACTTTTACTGATATCGTTCGAAGAAAATCAAGTGTAAATCACTTGATTTTCTTTTTTAAGGCTAAAAGAAATACTTTTATTGGCCTATTTACATAATGAAGCTGATAATAACTCTGTATAAGCATACAAAGTGAACTGCTGTACTCCCGACGCCCTGCGCGTTGTGACTGAAACGTACATTTTGTATTATAGTTACGCAATATGCAAGCATTTTCGGACAAAAGGAATGGTTACATTTAGACCACAAGAAGAACATCTCTCATTTTTTAGGCACAAGGGACAAAAGTGCACTGGACAGAGCCCGTGGTTCGATCCCACGAGGGGAGGAGCACAAGAGAACTTACAGAGAAGTTGTTTGAACGAAGTAACCGCTGAGCCAAACCAGTGCGAGGACTCGGAGAGAGAACTTCCTTTATAAAGCAGTGATACCTGATTTATTCGAATCGCCATTTAAGTATTTACCAATTCCGTACATGAAAATAGATACATTTCTGTTGCTATATATATATATATATATATATATATATATATATATATATATATATATATATATATATATATATATATATATATATATATATATATATATATATACACACACACACACACACACACACACACACCTTCTGGGGTGTCCGTTTTCCTGCCTGTTTACCTGTCATCTCTGTGTCTCTGCCACAGGAGGGCGCTGTTGCAAAGTCAACAACTTTGTTGTTTCGTTTCTTTATAATACTAGCATTAAAAACTTGAAGTATATCCCAGAGACACGGGTTTGGATTTGAATAGGAAACAATGATATGATATATATATATATATATATATATATTTTCTTTCTCAAAAAACAGCCAAACGTTCCAACAACAACAAAATGCACTGGACAGTGCCCGCGGTTCGATCCCACGAGGGGAGGAGAACAGGGGAACTCTGGAGGAAGAGTTGTTTGATCGAAGTAACCGCTGAGCCGCCCCAGTGCGTCGAACCAAGTCGAGAAATGCCTTCATAGGTCTGACGAACTGGGACGTTTTAATAATTCAAATGATTAATGAATCCCTCTATGTTGGAAAAGAACAAATCTATGTGTAAATAGTGACAGTAAAGAAGCGATGCTGTCTTCTTTAGAGATTATGCAGTTTTATAAGAAGAAAAACTTCTCGTTTGCTAATTTGAAGCAAAGTCACAATAGTAGACACGTCTTTCTGCAAGGTTTAATACGATTACATGATAAACAACTACATGGAGATGAAGTAAAGACAACCCCAAATCAAAGAAAGAAAAAAAGGGAATAAAAACTCACTGAATTAATTTTACTGGATGTAAACTATTTTAAGAAATTTTAATAGCAAAAAGTTGTTCACAGTTTACATGAGCCTATTCTGTTCTGTACTCCGTTAAATGTACTCATGCTACCACATCAAGAATGTTTCATCAGACAACGGAAAAGTTCATTAATCCTCATAGTCAAAAATCTGAGGCAAAATGATCTATTGGTCTCATGGCATTTCTGTCTGTCATCTCTGTCCAGTCTAGTGCATGTTCTCCACGAGAATGCAACACAAATTTAGTTAATGCATTGCCCTACGTTGCCTTTATTACACAAGTAATTACACGTAACTTTGTGTCCAATATGTCAGCCGCGTCATGATCTTTCAGAAGTTCAGCATCTGAGGGAAAACTGTGGTAAGTACTCAGTCATGACTGGTCAGTGTTTCAGGCGCAGCATGTCATGTTGTATCATGACATATCGTATGTCATGTGATACTATGCTATGCCGCATAGTATTGTATCACATGATATCTACAGTATAATGCAGTGCATCGGGTTGTATTGTACTGTATGCTTGTCTCTCTTTGGTGGCCCCATGAGAAATTGCTCAGTGTGGTTCTAAAATTTGACAGAGGAGCTGGAGCAGGAGCAGATGGATGGAGTGTGTTGGTGACCCACCTCATAGGAGGGAAAAAAATATATCATGGGATATGTAGATGTGCTTTAATGTGTATTGAAAAGGAACAAAAGCAAAGTTACAACAAAATATGGGTCTTTAAAGCCTCACGGTTTTGAGCTCTTTATTGAAATGACTATTAAAACACTAAAAACATTGATGAAATACAGCTTTTTTATGACTTACTTACTATTAATATAATATCTTCAAGCTTAACGGCCCACATATGGCCCTCAGGCCACTGTTTGACCATGCCTGGGCTAAACAGTCATCGAAAATGGATGGACCTTGTATTGTGTCAGATTGTATTGTGTAAAGTACGCAAGTCCAAGGGCCCCCCACCGGGTGACCGGCTTGAACACAACCCAAAACAATACATTTGAACACCATATATTGATCCGCAGACAGTCTCTCAAAGCAGTGCCACAGTACAGCAGCTAAGTGTAATGAATACATTTCTGTTTGTCGGCGTGTCAACACTTCTTCCCTCATGTTTGGCTGTCGGCGCTGAAGATCCTCCAAAGAGACAGAAACACCACGAGCCACAATGCAGCAGGTCCTTGATGCAGTAGCAAGCCCAGCGTGTTGTGACAAGACCTGATGCAATCTGGGGACAGAGGGGCAGAGATTATGGCCAATGGAGTTCTTTCTCTGGCTACATTTTTTTTTTTTTTTTTACAATGCTGATTTCACTTACTTTTTTCCTCGACACACGTTGTAGTTGATGGTGATGTTCTTCTCCTCCTCCTTTTTTCCGCGTCAGTATGCACCTGTAGTGCGTTGTCGTGTTGGAGTAGTGCAGTCGGTGGTTTGTGAGAATGTGCCGACAATTCTCATTGGTCCCATGGGCCAGCATGGACCCATTCGCTGCCATAAACTTACAGCTGAAGGGTGGATATGGAGTAGAACAGTTGGCATAGTGGCAGTTTAACCTAAAGTGAATACAATGAAAATATTGGTTAAATCTCCATGTTGAACATGCATTTCCTGTCAAAGCAATTATGACTGTATATAAAGATGGAGAGCAGTGAGGACAAACGTCATGATTTCCATTTTCATGAAGCACAATTAAGGCTCAATAGCCTTTCACACTTCTAATTTCAACAGTTTCTTTTCTTAACGCTCTGTCTCATTCACATTAAACATCAAAACTAAAATCTTACACTGCAGTGGTCCCTCCCCCGATATTTGTCAACAGATCGGCGTTGCGGTTACACGCATGCGCAGCAGGAAACTATTCATCCGGTTGTTGTCTTTTGGTTTGTGTGTGTGTGTGTGTGTGTGTGTGTGTGTGTGTGTGTGTGTGTGTGTTGGCGGGGTTAGGAAGCATGAAGTTATATCTGCAAAAATAGATGTGGATTAATAACTTGTGATTGGAGTGAATTGGAAGTAAAATAATACTTTAAGTATAGATATTATTTAGTTTTTTTTTTATTGAATGTAAATAGATGTAGCAGTTGGTTATGAACCATATACAGTTTCAGATCACCCGGACGTTGACTGTACGCGAGACATCAGCGAAAAGTACCGTTTTATTTGCATCCATTTGACAACTTCCGCTCTGTCTGTCTTACCGGCTGGTCTGAATTATGCTAACTTGACCGGAGAAGTTCACACGGCGATCAACAGAGATCAGTATTGAGTCCAGCTTCTTAGTTTTTCATTCGACTTTTACTGATATCGTTCGAAGAAAATCAAGTGATTTAAACGCCACATAAAATAATACTGACATAATACCTGCCATTTTACTAACTCTTTAGTTTTACAGATGTAAGACAAAGGCTTCAGTACTTTGATTCCGCAAATGTCTAGTTGCACTGGCTGTTGAAAGAATTAGTGTTTCGTGTAATTTCGTTTTTTTAAGGCTAAAAGAAATACTTTTATTGGCCTATTTACACAATGAAGCTGATAATAACTCTGTATAAGCATACAAAGTGAACTGCTGTACTCCCGACGCCCTGCGCGTTGTGACTGAAACGTACATTTTGTATTATAGTTACGCAATATGCAAGCATTTTCGGACAAAAGGAATGGTTACATTTAGACCACAAGAAGAACATCTCTCATTTTTTAGGCACAAGGGACAAAAGTGCACTGGACAGAGCCCGTGGTTCGATCCCACGAGGGGAGGAGCACAATCGAACTTTCAGAGAAGTTGTTTGAACGAAGTAACCGCTGAGCCAAACCAGTGCGAGGACTCAGAGAGAGAACTGCCTTTATAAAGCAGTGAAACCTGATTTATTCCAATCGCCATTTAAGTATTTACCAATTCCGTACATGAAAATAAATACATTTCTGCTGCGATTTAAAAAAAACAAAAACAAAAAAAAAAAAACAATCCGGACAGCAGCCAATTTTGAGCCAATGTGGAGGAGACGCAGAGCAGCGAGTTCTACTGCGGTCAAGTCAGCAAACACTCGATTTCCGCTTGCTCTCTGTACACATAGAATTACGGTAATTGTTTGGCAGTTCCGCAGAGAAAAAAAACAATAACGTTTCCCTTGTATCTTCAGTCCGGTATTTCTGAAACCGGTCGTGAAAAAGTGTAAGAAATTATACAGAAGGAAGCAAATACATTTTAAAAAAACAAAAACAAAAACAATAACAATAACAATAACAAAAAAATCCTCAACATACACTTTAAGACATACAGTTTGAATATATTATAAAACTGCATAATCTCTGAAGAAGACAGCGTCACTTCTTTACTGTCACTATTTATTAATGCCCCTGATTTCGCGTATAAAGGTGCACGTACCCAAACATGGACGCGCGCAAAAGGACGCGCCCATGCCTCCATCCATCCTTCCAGACTGATGTCGATGTCTGCACACACATAGTTTTGTTATTTGCGCGTCATGTTAGCCTTATACAACATGGATAGAATAATTAGTCATTTGAATTATTAAAACTTCCCAGTTCGTCAGAACTATGAAGGCATTTCTCGACTTGGTTTGACGCACTGGTGCGGCTCAGCGGTTACTTCGATCAAACAACTCTCCCTCCAGAGTTCGCTTGTTCTCCTCCCTTCGTGGGATCGAACCGCGGGCACTGTCCAGTGCATTTTGTTCTGTTAAGCTGTTGTTTGAACGTGAGGTTGCTTTCTGCGAAAAATAACTGCAATAAATGTATATATATGTATATCATTGTATGTTGTTTTATATTAGATTAGATTAGATTGAACTTCATTCATCCCAAATTGGGAAACTGGACTGTTGCAGCAGTCAAAAAGCAATACAAAAAGTCAAAATAGAAGAATACAAAATAAACCAAATATAAACTATAAAGTGGTTGCAGTTACAGTTAAAGGATTGTGAAACTATACAGTAGTTACAAGATATACAATAAAAAATAAAATATACAATCAATCTATTTACATTATCTATTTTTTTTATTTATTTATTTATTTTTTAAAGAATAACAAAAGCGTCGACGTTCTCTCGCGTAAAATCAAAATCAAGCTTTTTACGCAGTCTCAAGAGAGAACAAAACACACTGGACAGTGCCCGCGGTTCGATCCCACGAGGAGAGGAGAACAGGGGAACTCTGGAGGGAGAGTTGGCTGATCGAAGTAACCGCTGAGCCGCACCAGTGCGTCGAACCAAGTCGAGAAATGCCTTCATAGTTCTGACGAACTGGGACGTTTTACTAATTCAAATGATTAATTAATCCCTCAATGTTGGAAGAGGCTGACATGACGTGCAAAGAAGAAATCTATGTGTGTGTGCAGACATCGACTTCAGTCTGGAAGGATGGATATGCCCTTTTACTGGCATGTCCATCCTTCCAGATTGATTGTTTTATCCTTCACTTGTTCGTTACTTCATATAACAATTAATCCTCGGACCACGACATAACTTGAACAGTTTTATTTATTCGGCAACTTAAGCACAAGGTTACTCCAAAACCCTTCCGGTGACGACAACCGCACCGTGTTAACCATCATGCACCTGCTGCATGCCAACTACGGGTCCTACTATAACCCAAAATACATAACACCGATGTCGTAGACATGACATGGATTTGTTATTTGCACGGCATGTCAGCCTTTTCCAACATAGAGGGATTAATTAGTCATTTGAATTATTAAAACGTCCCAGTTCGTCAGAACTATGAAGGCATTTCTCGACTTGGTTCGACGCACTGGTGCGGCTCAGCGGTTACTTCGATCAGCCAACTCTCCCTCCAGAGTTCCCCTGTTCTCCTCCCCTCGTGGGATCGAACCGCGGGCACTGTCCAGTGCATTTTGTTCTGTTAAGCTGTTGTTGTTTGAACGTGTGGTTGCGCCGCTAGGAATTTTGGGGCCCCTGAAAAAAAAAAAAAATCAAACGGGCCCCCTTTGCGCAGCGCTTGTCAAAAGTTTTACATAACTCAAAAAATACAGTGTAGTTCAATGATAGTGCTAAAAGGCAAAGTCATTATCAGTGTTGCTCACCTTCTTCACTGGCACAGGGAGGGGGGTAAGTATGGGGAGCCTGGGGTCCTGCTGACTCACTAGTGGCAGCTATGTCTGCTCAAAGGGCCAGGCCAGGGACAATGATGTAATATGAATATCTTGTAAAACGATTGCAAGCAGTGCATATCTAATCTTTGCTGGGCAAATGTTGATTAAATCAGAGCTGCTCACTTTTACAAAAATCTTGGAGTGAGATTTAGTGGTGGTTTATAGTGTCCCCTGCTGTGCGAGGCGGTTCTGTTACTGTACAGAAGCTCACCACCAGATGGCAGTATACCTATGTTCACCGCTTTCGACGGTGCCGTATGGCCACTGCAGCCCTTCGGCGTGAGAAATTGGAGGTGTGGCGTGAGAGCGTGAGGAACAAGTCAAATGCGTGAGTGTCACGCCCAATGCGTGAGAGTTGGCAGCTCTGTTAAATAGGCGAACACTAGTCTAGCTTAGCTAGCTTATTTCACGATGGACATTTAACTAACAGGTGAATATCACTCAGTCACAGACAGGTTACCCACCTTTCTTTGTGGAAAAGTCTGTAAGGGGTTGATTCCCCTTCTTTTCTCTCTCTCTCTCTCTCTCTCTCTCTCTCTCTCTCTCTCTCTCTCTCTCTCTCTCTCTCTCTCTTCTCTGTCATTTTTTGAAATCCCTTTTTTTTTTCTGGGCAACATTTTGGTGGTTCACTGTTTTCTCCCGATTTCAATCAATTAAGCACACCGTCACTGACAAGTGCGCCAGGCAGGACCGAACCATTTCATACAAATACGGGGGGGACCGAATCATCGGTCAAATGGGGATTTTTAACTTTTACGACTAAAAACAAATAGAAATAATACAATAAAAATAAATAAAGAGATAGTAATAGTAGATGACTATGGCTGAATAATTGTATATGTTTGTTTGTTTTAAACGTATTTCTTTCACCTATTTTCTGGGGCCCCTGTAAAGCAAGGGCCCTTGGAATCGTCTTAACTTTTCCCCCTGTATATACACACACACACACACACACACACACACACACACACACACCATCTGGGGGTGTCCGTTTTCCCTTGCCTGTTTACCTGTCACCTCTGTGTGTCTGCCACAGGGGGGCGCTGTTGTAAAGTCAACAACTTTGTTGTTTCGTTTCTTTATAATACTAACATTAAAAACTTGAAGTATATCCCAGAGACACGGGTTTGGATTTGAATAGGAAACAATGATATGATGTATATATATATATATATATATATATATATATATATATATATATATATATATATATATATATATATATATATATATGTATATATATATTTTATTTTTTTTTTCTTTCTCAAAAAACAGCCAAACGTTCCAACAACAACAAAATGCACTGGACAGTGCCCGCGGTTCGATCCCACGAAGGGAGGAGAACAGGGGAACTCTGGAGGGAGAGTTGGCTGATCGAAGTAACCGCTGAGCCGCACCAGTGCGTCGAACCAAGTCGAGAAATGCCTTCATAGGTCTGACGAACTGGGACGTTTTAATAATTCAAATGACTAATTAATCCCGCTATGTTGTAAAAGAACAAATCTATGTGTAAATAGTGACAGTAAAGAAGCGACGCTGTCTTCTTTAGAGATTATGCAGTTTTATAAGAAGAAAAACTTCTCGTTTGCTAATTTGAAGCAAAGTCACAATAGTAGACAAGTCTTTCTGCAAGGTTTAATACGATTACATGATAAACAACTACATGGAGATGAAGTAAAGACAACCCCAAATCAAAGAAACAAAAAGGGAATAAAAACTCACTGAATTAATTTTACTGGATGTAAACACTTTTTAGAAATTTTAATAGCAAAAAGTTGTTCACAGTTTACATGAGCCTATTCTGTTCTGTACTCCGTTAAATGTACTCATGCTACCACATCAAGAATGTTTCATCAGACAACGGAAAAGTTCATTAATCCTCATAGTCAAAAATCTGAGGCAAAATGATCTATTGGTCTCATGGCATTTCTGTCTGTCATCTCTGTCCAGTCTAGTGCATGTTCTCCACGAGAATGCAACACAAATTTAGTTAATGCATTGCCCTACGTTGCCTTTATTACACAAGTAATTACACGTAAATTCGTGTCCAATATGTCAGCCGCGTCATGATCTTTCAGAAGTTCAGCATCTGAGGGAAAACTGTGGTAAGTACTCAGTCATGACTGGTCAGTGTTTCAGGCGCAGCATGTCATGTTGTATCATGACATATCGTATGTCATGTGATACAATACTATGCCGCATAGTATTGTATCACATGATATCTATAATGCAGTGCATCGGGTTGTATTGTACTGTATGCTTGTCTCTCTTTGGTGGCCCCATGAGAAATTGCTCAGTGTGGTTCTAAAATTTGACAGAGGAGCTGGAGCAGGAGCAGATGGATGGAGTGTGTTGGTGACCCACCTCATAGGAGGGAAAAAATATATCATGGGATATGTAGATGTGCTTTAATGTGTATTGAAAAGGAACGAAAGCAAAGTATGGGTCTTTAAAGCCTCACAGTTTTGAGCTCTTTATTGAAATGACTATTAAAACACTAAAAACATTGATGAAATACAGCTTTTTTATGACTTACTTACTATTAATATAATATCTTCAAGCTTAACGGCTCACATATGGCCCTCAGGCCACTGTTTTCCCATGCCTGGGCTAAACAGTCATCGAAAATGGATGGACCTTGTATTGTGTCAGATTGTATTGTGTAAAGTACGCAAGTCCAAGGGCCCCCCACCGGGTGACCGGCTTGAACACAACCCAAAACAATACATTTGAACACCATATATTGATCCGCAGACAGTCTCTCAAAGCAGTGCCACAGTACAGCAGCTAAGTGTAATGAATACATTTCTGTTTGTCGGCGTGTCAACACTTCTTCCCTCATGTTTGGCTGTCGGCGCTGAAGATCCTCCAAAGAGACAGAAACACCACGAGCCACAATGCAGCAGGTCCTTGATGCAGTAGCAAGCCCAGCGTGTTGTGACAAGACCTGATGCAATCTGGGGACAGAGGGGCAGAGATTATGGCCAATGGAGTTCTTTCTCTGGCTACATTTTTTTTTTTTTTTTTTTTTTACAGTGCTGATTTCACTTACTTTTTCCTCGACACACGTTGTAGTTGATGGTGATGTTCTTCTCCTCCCTCCTTTTTTTCCGCGTCAGTATGCACCTGTAGTGCGTTGTCGTGTTGGAGTAGTGCAGTCGGTGGTTTGTGAGAATGTGCCGACAATTCTCATTGGTCCCATGGGCCAGCAGTGACCCATTCGCTGCCATAAACTTACAGCTGAAGGGTGGATACGGAGTAGAACAGTTGGCATAGTGGCAGTTTAACCTAAAGTGAATACAATGAAAATATTGGTTAAATCTCCATGTTGAACATGCATTTCCTGTCAAAGCAATGATGACTGTATATAAAGATGGAGAGCAGTGAGGACAAACGTCATGATTTCCATTTTCATGAAGCACATTAAGGCTCAATAGCCTGTCACACTTCTAACTTCAACAGATTCTTTTCTTAACGCTCTGTCTCATTCACATTAAACATCAAAACTAAAATCTTACACTGCAGTGGTCCCTCCCCCGATATTTGTCAACAGATCGGTGTTGCGGTTACACGCATGCGCAGCAGGAAACTATTCATCCGGTTGTTGTCTTTTGGTTTGTGTGTGTGTGTGTGTGTGTGTGTGTGTGTGTGTGTGTGTGTGTGTGTGTTGGCGGGGTTAGGAAGCATGAAGTTATATCTGCAAAAATAGATGTGGATTAATAACTTGTGATTGGAGTGAATTGGAAGTAAAATAATACTTTAAGTATAGATATTATTTAGTTTTTTATTGAATGTAAATAGATGTAGCAGTTGGTTATGAACCATATACAGTTTCAGATCACCCGGACGTTGACTGTACGCGAGACATCAGCGAAAAGTACCGTTTTATTTGCATCCATTTGACAACTTCCGCTCTGTCTGTCTTACCGGCTGGTCTGAATTATGCTAACTTGACCGGAGAAGTTCACACGGCGATCAACAGAGATCAGTATTGAGTCCAGCTTCTTAGTTTTTCATTCGACTTTTACTGATATCGTTCGAAGAAAATCAAGTGATTTAAATGCCACATAAAATAATACTGACATAATACCTGCCATTTTACTAACTCTTTAGTTTTACAGATGTAAGACAAAGGCTTCAGTACTTTGATTCCGCAAATGTCTAGTTGCACTGGCTGTTGAAAGAATTAGTGTTTCGTGTAATTTCGTTTTTTTAAGGCTAAAAGAAATATTTTTATTGGCCTATTTACATAATGAAGCTGATAATAACTCTGTATAAGCATACAAAGTGAACTGCTGTACTCCCGACGCCCTGCGCGTTGTGACTGAAACGTACATTTTGTATTATAGTTACGCAATATGCAAGCATTTTCGGACAAAAGGAATGGTTACATTTAGACCACAAGAAGAACATCTCTCATTTTTTAGGCACAAGGGACAAAAGTGCACTGGACAGAGCCCGTGGTTCGATCCCACGAGGGGAGGAGCACAATCGAACTTTCAGAGAAGTTGTTTGAACGAAGTAACCGCTGAGCCAAACCAGTGCGAGGACTCGGAGAGAGAACTGCCTTTATAAAGCAGTGATACCTGATTTATTCCAATCGCCATTTAAGTATTTACCAATTCCGTACATGAAAATAAATACATTTCTGCTGCGATTTAAAAAAAAAAAAAAAAAACAAAAACAATCCGGACAGCAGCCAATTTTGAGCCAATGTGGAGGAGACGCAGAGCAGCGAGTTCTACTGCGGTCAAGTCAGCAAACACTGATTTCCGCTTGCTCTCTGTACACATAGAATTACGGTAATTGTTTGGCAGTTCCGCAGAGAAAAAAAACAATAACGTTTCCTTTGTATCTTCAGTCCGGTATTTCTGAAACCGGTCGTGAAAAGTGTAAGAAATTATACAGAAGGAAGCAAATACATTTTAAAACACAAAAAAAAAAAAACAATAACAATAACAAAAAAAATCCTCAACATACACTTTAAGACATACAGTTTGAATATATTATAAAACTGCATAATCTCTGAAGAAGACAGCGTCACTTCTTTACTGTCACTATTTATTAATGCCCTGATTTCGCGTATAAAGGTGCACGTACCCAAACATGGACGCGCAAAGGACGCGCCCATGCCTCCATCCATCCTTCCAGACTGATGTCGATGTCTGCACACACATAGTTTTGTTATTTGCGCGTCATGTTAGCCTTATACAACATGGATAGAATAATTAGTCATTTGAATTATTAAAACTTCCAGTTCGTCAGAACTATGAAGGCATTTCTCGACTTGGTTTGACGCACTGGTGCGGCTCAGCGGTTACTTCGATCAAACAACTCTCCTCCAGAGTTCGCTTGTTCTCCTCCTTCGTGGGATCGAACCGCGGGCACCGTCCAGTGCATTTTGTTCTGTTAAGCTGTTGTTTGAACGTGAGGTTGCTTTCTGCGAAAGATAACTGCAATAAAAGTATATATATGTATATCATTGTATGTTGTTTTATATTAGATTAGATTAGATTGAACTTCATTCATCCCAAATTGGGAAACTGGACTGTTGCAGCAGTCAAAAAGCAATACAAAAAGTCAAAATAGAAGAATACAAAATAAACCAAATATAAACTATAAAGTGGTTGCAGTTACAGTTAAAGGATTGTGAAACTATACAGTAGTTACAAGATATACAATAAAAAATAAAATATACAATCAATCTATTTACATTATCTATTTTTATTTATTTATTTATTTTTAAAGAATAACAAAAGCGTCGACGTTCTCTCGCGTAAAATCAAAATCAAGCTTTTTACGCAGTCTCAAGAGAGAACAAAACACACTGGACAGTGCCCGCGGTTCGATCCCAC